>CM056603.1:35015290-35316362 GCA_029721355.1 Tegillarca granosa
GAGTCTGTTCATTTGACCAGCTTTCATTTTGGGGGATTTTTGAGTCTGTTCATTTGACCAGCTTTCATTTTGGGGGATTTTTGAGTCTGTTTATGTGACCAGCTTTCATTTTGGGGGATTTTTGAGTCTGTTCATGTGACCAGCTTTCATTTTGGGGGATTTTTGAGTCTGTTCATGTGACCAGCTTTCATTTTGGGGGATTTTTGAGTCTGTTCATGTGACCAGCTTTCATTTTGGGGGATTTTTGAGTCTGTTCATGTGACCAGCTTTCATTTTGGGGATTTTTGAGTCTGTTCATGTGACCAGCTTTCATTTTGGGGGATTTTTGAGTCTGTTCATGTGACCAGCTTTCATTTGTGACCTCTTTAGTTTGGGATCATTTGGATGATTAAATCTTTGTTAAAAGATGTCACTAAACAATTGATCAATTGAAAAAACTGTGGTGAACACTTATAATCAAGCAAAAATTCATAAATTCTGAATGAGACTGACATTGTCAGGTTCTTATTGTGAGAGCATAGCATAGATATGAATATCTGGTATTCCACCCATGACTGGTGACATTTAGATAATAGTGAAATAATTTGCATCTTTTTCAGATGGGATGGGGTGATCTTGGTGTGTTTGGAGAACCTAACAAGGAGACACCTAATTTAGATCAGATGGCTGCTGAAGGAATGCTTTTTCCTGATTTTTACTCAGCAAATCCACTTTGTTCACCATGTAAGATGTTTTTTCTTTATAATGTTTATGTTTGTTGGTATAGGAAGATACAACAAAATTGTACAATAGTTCTTACATACATGTATTTACTATACAAACATAATGTTACCAGATATTAATGGATGTAAATCAAGTATTGAATCAAATATTTATACATAATTTGCAACAAAAAAAAAGATATTATAACAGTGTTGTTTGTAATGCAATAAAAAAGATTGGTCATTTGGTTGGTTGGTCAGTTGGTTAATTGGTTTGTCGGTTGGTTGGTCATGATCAGTTGGTTAATAGGTTTGTCAGTTGGTTGGTTGGTCAGTTGATTAATTGGTTTGTCAGTTGGTTAATTGGTTTGTCAGTTGGTTGTTTGGTCATTTGGTTGGTTGGTCAGTTGGTTAATTGGTTTGTCAGTTGGTTGGTTGGTCAGTTGGTTAATTGGTTGGTCAGTTGGTTAATTGGTTTGTCAGTTGGTTGGTTGGTCAGTTGGTTATTTTTATCATTATACACATGTATATTTGTACTAAAATACAAAGTTTCTACAATTGTCAGAATCATATATGAATCAATGATAAATCCTCTTCATTACATCCTTCTTAGAGTCCCTCTATCATGTTTTGATGGAAGTCCTCTGGTTTCTTCTGGTTTGTAGCAGAAGATTCTAAACAAAGTCTCGTTCATAACATGATATTGGAAAGGAGAGGACACTTTGAATTCCCTTATTACAGCCATTCTGATTTTGAAATACAGCAAGACTTCAGATTTATTGTAATAACTTTAATAGATTTTAAGATTTAAAAAAAACCAACACATTTATATAATACTTTTACAATGTAATAAGTTAAAAAAAATAATAATGCTATAATGTAAGAAAACAAATAATTGTATGTGCCGTCCATTACAATACATAATGATGTCAGGAGCTAATTCTTTTGTACAAAATAAAAGTATAATTCTCTGTTTCAGCTAGAGCAGCTTTGTTATCAGGTAGACTACCTATCAGAAATGGATTTTATACAACAAATGCACATGCTAGAAATGGTAAGGTATTACAGAGAGAGAGAGAGAGAGAGAGAGAGAGAGAGAGAGAGAGAGAGAGAGAGTTATGTAGTGTAATGTTTATCAGAACTTATAAAATTCCACAAAAAGTTTACTGTCTGTGTCACTGTATTTATGACATCCATGTAGCAAAAATTTAATAATAATAATAATAATAATAATAATAATAATGTGGACCATTAAAATCAGTTTGTGATCTGAATTAAAAACATCTCAAAAATCAATTTATGATGCCAAATAAAAAAGGTTAAGAGTTAAGGTGACAAACATTTCAAAAACCAAGAATCAAGAGTGTACGACATATATTTAAATTTCACATTCTCCATTTCTTTTAGCCTATACACCACAAGATATAGTTGGAGGTATACCAGATTCTGAGATTTTATTATCAGAATTATTACAGAAAGCTGGATATAGAAATAAAATTATTGGTAAATGGTAAGCTCTCTCTCTCTCTCTCTCTCTCTCTCTCTCTCTCTCTCTCTCTCTCTCTCTCTCTCTCTCTCTCTCTCAGATATTCTTTCAAAATTGCAATTTTGATGACCATGTGTACTTTTTTATTTTAAAAAAAAAGCCACACACACACACACACACACACACACACACACACACACACACACACACACAGAGTGCAGGTTTACTTCAGATTTAAGATACATACATATCAAGTTTAAACAGAAGCAGCTATATATAAGCGAAGAATGTATTTATGAGTTCTGAGGTTTGTTTTTGTTTACTCTTTTGACATGGTACATGTATCTAATTTTAAAAAACTCGCCTTTTAGAACCACTGGCTCATTTCTAAACTTTTAAACTTCTGGACAAACAAATAGTGTCCTTCTTCTTACTCAGTCAGCCATCCAAGGTAATTAATTTTGTATAAAGAGTAAATACTATTCATGCATAAGTAAAAAGATGAAAAGATGAAAGTCATGGGGTCCTTTGGAGGAAACCTTAAAAACAAATGCCCTTTGTTACGACAGGTGTGACATGGTAAATGCAAATTGCACTTAGCGCATTGCAAAGGTAAAAATTTCTGCCACTTCACGGGCCTCGATGGGCGAATGGTCTAAAGCGGGCTCTTACGGATCACAGTGCCTCTCACTGCCTGGGTTTGTATCCCACTCAGAACAGATCCTAGTTTGAGAAAGTTTGTCAGTTCGCTTGCCAAAGGTCGGTGGTTTTCTCTGGGCTCTCTGGTTTCCTCTGCCATTCCAGAACTGACCACCTCAAAATAAGTGAAAAATTCTTGACTTGGTCGTAAAACACCATTACTCCACTCCACTCTTCCACTTCACCTATAGCTGGTGGGGTCTTGATAACATTCATGAAATATTCTTGAAATATTCTTTAAATCAAATCAAATCAAATCTTTGTACAGTAATATATTTAATTTAGTATTAAAGAGCCACAATTTTATGATGCACTTAGAACTCACTGGTTCACTGATGTATTATATTCAAATGTAGGCACTTGGGACATAGACCACAGTTTCATCCTTTGAGACATGGGTTCAATGAATGGTTTGGATCTCCGAACTGTCATTTAGGTCCTTACAATGACAAGACTGAGCCTAACATTCCTGTATACAAAGATGCCAATATGGTGGGAAGGTAAGACGATTTACAAATACACTGTTGAACATGATTCCTTATTTTCAAATTTAGGCATTTGGGACATAGACCACAGTATCACCCCTTAAAGCATGGATTTGATGAGTGGTTTGGGGCTCCTAACTGCCATTTTGGCCCCTATAATGATAAATCAACACCAAATATACCTGTTTATAAAGATGCTGATATGATTGGAAGGTAAAGAAATTTAATTCAATTAATGCTATTAATCGCCATTTACATAGACACATCTTTGGTTCTTTCACCAATGGAAGAAGTTAAATATTATTGTTAATAAAAATCAGTAGAATTGATATGTTAAATACATTGATCACATGATTCTTTATCAAAAACAAAGCAATGTCAACAAACACTTCAAAGAAGTATGATTTCTGACAACAGAAGCAGTGATACAGTACTGTAAATACATGTAAATGCACAAGTTGATTAAATAGTTCATGTATGTTTGCATGAAGAGATAAACAGCATTATTGGATTGAGTTATTTCAGTTGGCCCTTGTTATTTTCTTTGTGGAATCTGTTGTCGTTCACATGTACATGTTTTCTTTCTGTTGATGTTGCTGTTAACTTACATGTCAGACTTCCTGGCATTCTCCAAGCTGATAATTAGCATTTTATTGAGTTGTGCCAAGTTTTTAGGATTTCCATTTATTATGGGCTAATAAGAGTGAACTTTAAGAAAAATGAATCGCATAGATCATAGTAACTACTGATTTACTGGGGAGGGGGTTAATTGCAAATGTCTGTTAAGAAAAACATATTTAGACTTTTAACATGACAGACTGTTCTGTGTTTAGAAAATAAATAACCACTGAATGTTTACATGAACTACCAGTAAGTCATTAAACACTTAAATGTACATGTACTTATAATTTGCTAATTTAAATTGGATTTATTTAATCTCCAATATGAAAAAAAAAAGGTAGACAGCTTATCTTGTGTAACAATGCTTTCTCAGAAATTTTATTTTAAACATAAATGCAAAAAATATACATGCACAAGGTAATTGATACTGGCTCTACAATTTATTTGTACATGAATGTCTAGTGGATTGTGGTATTGGTGTTTTACATCTCAGTCAAGATTTTTTTGCACTCATATTGCGACATACAATTCTGGAATGGTAGGGGAAACCTAAGTAAACAAAAAACTACAAACCTTTGAAATAGGAACTTACAATCTTTCCCATAGAAGTATCTGAATTAGTTAAGTTCTAGCCTAGGTGGTAAGAGGTGATATAAACTTGAGACAAAAACCCCTACAATTATATATATATATCTGTTTATTGTAGATATTATGAAGATTTTGTCATTGACCATGCTACTGGTGAATCCAATTTGACAGTGCAGTATACACAGGTAAGTGCCATGTTATTTGCTTACAATGGAACATTGATAGGATCTAATTGCACCTGTTGTGAGAGAACAGATAACGAGGACAGAAAAATCTTAATGCGATTTATATATTGTACAGAACAAGCTTTAGTTAGTGTTTCATTATTTTTCTCTCGTACAATTTGCAAATTACAGATGTTTCAAATTGCTATTGTTATGCCAACCATATTGGATCTGTTGTCCCATTCAGATAAAAGTGGATCAGTCTTATTAAAATCTAATCCATAGATCTTCAAATCAAGGCCAAACTAAATAGCTGTGACAACTGTTACTTGTTGGTCTGAGCTGTATTATTTTGTTAATTTCACTTTTAATATTGTAATGTGAGTTTTTTAAGCTGATTAGAATTAAAAACTGATTTTTGTGTCTTTTTGTCTGTAAAAAGTTTCAGATGTCTGTGCAACATTTAAAGAAAAAAGTTATACTATTGAAAGTCAGTAGTTCCCCTGTTCTTTCAAGCAAATGGAGCAAAGTTAATAAATTTGTGTTAGGAAGACTAGTAGGTAGGATTGATGTAAAGAACTGTTTCAGTTAATATATAGTCTAAGTCCCAAACAATCTGATATACTGTGTCCTTAAATCAGGCACCAAATAAGTTACATGCATGTATCTCTGCATTTTCCAATGGCTCAAGTGTTTTTAATTTGCTGGTACACAAAATATAACGTTTAAAAACAAGACACTTCTAAAGTGAACTAAAAGTTTGATTTTAAAATTTCTATATTAAAGGGGCCCAGTAAAACCTACTATAATGCCACTTAATGTCTTTGCCACCTCACATATCCCTAAAGTATTTTGAAGTCTGAGTTTTTTTTTTTTTTTTTTTTTATATAAATCTTTAAAAGTTTTCCTCGATTTCATTGCCAAACTACATTATAAAGCCAAGATTTGACAGAGTAAATTGTAGCAATAAATAAAAAGTTTTACTGTGACTAAACATCATTTTATATTCTATATTGAAGGAAGCTTTAAAATTTATAGAAGATCAGGTGGCCAAAAAGACACCATTTTTTCTTTACTGGGCAGTGGATGCCACTCACACACCCCTTTATGCATCAAAGTCATTTCTGAAGACAAGCAGACGTGGACTGTAAGTTGTATTATACTTTCTACTTTTAAAAAAAATGATGACTCTGCCATCAGTAAAGTTCTTTTACCCTAAAAGAAAAAAACTTAGATAAACAAAAAATCTTGCCATCTTGCTGTTCTATAAGTTCCTTTATTTGAAAATAGAGATATAACTAGCATTTGACCCTGACCTGACCCAGATATTTGACCATGAAAAAATTGAAAAAAATTGATATATAAATAGAACTAAAATCAGAAATCTGCACATAGTTTTAAAACAATTTTCATTCATAGCAAAGGTATTATTTATTTTTGAAATCACAAGTTAAGTGACTCTAATAAAGGTCAAATTTTTCCATATTTCATTTTAAAACTTGTTGCTTATTTTATGATACATCTCACATCTGTAATCCAAGATTCACTGAATAATCATTAGTCTTTGATTTTTACCTCACTTGAGCCTAAGACTCAGCTATTGCAATGATATACTGTCCATCATCCATCTATAAATTTTCATTTTAAAGACATCTTTTCCAGTCAACTGATGACTTAAAAACTTTACAGGGTTGCTCCTCCCTTGTTGAAAACATTTTACCTTTGTAAAGCAGGTTATTCTTTCAAAATAATTGTTACATTTTTTAAATTCTAAAATCTCTTTAGATCTTAAAACCCCTAAAAATTTGAAATGTCATACATGTGTATATGTCATCAGTACATTAGGCTGTACCAACGTTGCATGTTTTCAAAGCTGATTGACCTTGACCATTGTAAATATTTTTATATAATTCAGCACAGTCTTAGCATTTGTCTCATAATAAAAAAAATGTTGATAATGTTATACCACCAACTGCATGACTACTATCTTCTGATATTTTTGGTAATATAGAAAATAAATTAAATACAAGTTGGTATACAAATCACATTTTAAATTTTTGCCAATGTCATTATAGATGTTATACTTTTAAGAATGTATAAAGAGGGGGTCCTGGTTGCTAAGTTGTCTTAAATACACAGTGTTTCTCACTGTCCAGGTTTGAATCCCACTAGGACAGTTTTTAGTGCAAGCTCTCTTGATAAAATTTGGTGGTATTGTCAGCTTACTCAGCCCTAAGGTTTTCTCTAACATTCAGAATGGATTTTTGACTCGGCACCATTAAATCTAAAGCACCCTTTTTCCAGTGCACTTTAAAGAATAAAAAGTGAATAATTAGTGTTTTTTGTTTTTTTAACCCCCCCCCCCTCTTTTTTTTTATCAAATTTAGATTTTATTATTTATCTCTTTATGTTTTAGGTATGGTGATGTTGTCAGAGAATTAGATTTTAGTGTGGGAGTAATTTTAAAAAAATTAAAACAACTTGGAGTAGCAGAAGATACAATGGTGTTTTTTTCTTCTGATAATGGAGGTGCTACATATTCTAAAACCCAAGGTAAGCTTTATATTATATACATTACTAGTAACAAGACCACTGTGGTAACTCAGTTGGTAGAGTGCTCGCTCCGTAAGTGGGAGGTCGAGGGTTCGAACCCAGAACGGGTCTGACCCAAGACTTGAAAGTGGGTAGTGACTGTTCTTTTGCCAAGCTCAGCATTTCGAAATTAAAGTCACAGTTCTTACGAATGGGAACTTGAAATAAACGAGGTCCCGTGTCATGGCAGGCGTGGCACGATAAAGAACCCTGCTGTATAATGCCATCAGCGCAATGCACAGGACAAAATTCCTGCACTTTCGTCTATAGCTGGCGATGTCTCGATATAAGTGAAATATTCTTGACTGGGACAGTAAACACCATTACTCAACTAGTAACAAGTACTACATTGAAGCTAGTTTGTCATGTTTTAGCTGGAATAAACAGAAAAGACAATCACGTGCAGTAAAACCTGTGAAAAAGGACAACCCATGGTTACCTATGGAATATGAACTTGATAGACAGGTGGTCTTTATATGAAGGTAGAATATCATGCAAATTCAGCTTCAAACAGTGGTCTTAATATACAGGTGATCTTTATATATAAATAGTGACTGAAATTTAGCTCAGTTGGAGAAATTGTATGAGCATGCAAAGCTACATAAAACATATTCAGCTTTTATATGAGAACATATTTTACTGTTTATTCATAATCTAACTTCAGCATGTTTTACCTACATGAAAAAACCCTTTTTTAAGTATTCAAATATTAAATGTTTAATTAGACAATGGACATTTGGAGATGGAAAATTAATATGTGTACTTGTAAACCAACCCAAAACAAAGTAGTTATTTAAAAGACATTGAATTTCAGTGTGACCATACTGTAAACCATCTCTCATTCTTCTCATTCCTTTTTTTACTAATTATACATTATCATCAAAACTAGATCATGTAGGTTGAGGTGATAAAAATGTTTAACAGATTTAAAGAAATAATGATGATAATACTCAGTACTTTGCTTTACATGCAGTTGGCTAAATGAATTCAATTAATACTTGAAAGTGATAAATTGAAAATTGTAAAATTATGTTTTGTTTTTGAAGAGATTGTTTAAATTTGAAGCCCTGATACATTCAATGAATCATAATTATAAAAAATATAAAGCACTTTTCTTGATTATAATTTATACATTTAAAAGAATATGGCTTTGATTGAAAATGATTTGTTTTAAAGGTGGCAGTAATGGACCTTTCCTTTGTGGCAAGCAAACTACATTTGAAGGTGGAATGAGGGAGCCAAGTATAGCATGGTGGCCTGGGAAAATCAAAGGAGGAAGTGTATGTTATATAACACACACACACACACACACACACACAGTTGAAACCCTGTGTGACCTCAGTATAATATATAGGATGTGTTACTGCCAGAGTATCTGGAATGGTTTTATTTCCAAGAAATCCCTTTTTATTTAAAAAGAGTTTTCATTATATCATAAAACCAACATTTATGCTACAATAAAATTCTTTGTTAGTTTTTTGTTTTGTAAAATAAGTGACATGATAGTTTTCAATGTATGTAGTAGTACATGTATTGTGAGATTCAGGAGTTAGAAAAGATAGATAAAGTAAACAAATATTTTACTTACAGGTATCACATCAGCTTGGATCATTGATGGACTTATATCCGACATTCCTAGAATTGGCTGGGATACCTTCACCTAAGGATAGAGTCTTGGATGGTATTAGTTTAACTAAAACTTTGTTACAAAGTAAAGAATTTCAAAGGTACAAAATGGGCATATTGTTCATCATGTTCATATTATAAAAAAAAAAAAAAAAAAAAAAAAAAAAACGTAAATAATTAAATAGCTTTGGAATGGGATAACATGGTATTTGAAATGATTATATTATATTATTTAGTGAAGTCTGTGGGGAAATTTCATATGACTTTTTTTTTAATAATGTAAAATGTATAAAATCAATGTCACTTTTTAAATATATTTTCTAAAATAAGCAAAAGTCTTTTTGTAAAAAATTTAACTAATTTAAAGTTCAGTTTTTATTTAACTTTTTGAGACCTGCCTTTAAAGACCATTGCATTCAGGCTCCTTTGCTGTTAGTAAGATTAAAATTATACCTTAACATAAAGAATACCTGTTTATAAGGTTCAGATTCTCTTTGGGTCCATAGATGTTCTTAAAGATGTTCTTAAAGATGAGTTTTACTGTCTCATCATCACATATACATATATATAATGAAAATTTAACTTCATAAATTTTCTGTTACATATTTATTCATATTTTCAGTGGAAAAATGTTAATTTATGCCCCAGTCTAGACCCTTTCACTTATACTGTGAGTCTTTTTGAGGCTCTCAGTTTTTGGATGGTACAGGAAACTAGAGTGCCCACTAAATAAATCCATTAACCTTAGCTGGTTATTCAAAAATGTGAATGGTCCTAATTTGATACATAGATTAACACTTAAGTAAACACTCCAAGATAGATTAACTCTATACATGAATCTTGATTTTTCTACAGACCAATCTTCTACTATAGAGGTGATGAATTAATGGCTGTTAGACTTGGTCTATATAAAATACATCTATGGACCTGGACCAACTCTATAGAGGAGTTCAATAAGGTACTGTGTTATCTGATACAGAACCATCTGTATATATTTATATGTTACATAAATAACACAAATACCAGTCAAATTTTAATGTGCCAGATGTGCACATTTCGGAAATACATTCCTCATTAGTGACACTAAGACCAAATAGTTTTATAGATAAAAAACATAAGCCAAACAGTTTAAAATTATTGAATCTTAAGTTTCAAAATTATATAAATCCAAATCCAGCTAAGGAATGCTTTGCACGAGGGAACAAACCTTAGTTTTAAATAAATTTCAAAATTTAAGATGGCTGAAAATTTTGCTAAATGGTACATTTTCTGACAGCGCAAAGTACTGCCTACTGAGTTATGGATACCCTCGAGGAGTTTTTCTCCACCACCAGCACTTGTCAAGGCTTGACTGTAATTGTAGCCATCTTGATAGAAATGAACTTGTGTACAATTTAGTAGTTAATATACAAATGTAACCATAACGACTTCTAGTTTTCGGTAAATAAAACATAATAGCCATATTTTATTTTTTAAGGGAAGTAATTTTTTTTTACTGGAGTTTTATTAACATACCTGTATGATTTTGTGTTATGTTTAGTACTATTTTTGTTAATCTTTATATTTAAATACAATTTGTATTGATAGTTTTGTATTTGACAGGGGGTTAACTTTTGTCCAGGGGAATCTATAGAGAATGTCACAACTCATGATCAAGTAAATAGAACTACTGAACCATTGTTATTCCATATTGGCAGAGACCCAGGAGAAAAATACATCATTAGGTAAGTTTTACTGGTATATAAGTTAATTTACATTTGCTTTACCTGATAAAAAATACCAATTCTAAATTCATTACTGTCATAAATGACTTATTTACAGGTGATTTTCATGAGGCATTTTAGCCACTGTTCTATAACCGGTAGTTATAACAGAATCCCACTCCATTGATTTTTTGCTTTTATAATATTTCATTAAAATCTGTTAGGGGGTAGACTATACAGAGCAGTACCACTCCATTTTATACTTGGTCTGGATCCTTAGATTTAGTAAAATTAATATATTTTAATATCATTTTAGGAAAGCATGTTAATACATGAAGACTGAAAATTGTGTACATGTATTTAATCACATTGGAAAAATTCACCAACATATTTGGAAAATGGGCAAATTTTTCAGCCCAAATAAAGCTAAATGACAGCTCTAGTCTTTTCTTTTAGTCAAGTCTTATAGATCCATTTCCAGTTTACCCAGAGTAGGCTCTGAAAGACCATACTTGTTAAATAAACCTTACGGGTCAGAATTTATCTGTGTAACATGTTTGAACTTAACCGAAACCTGCTTGTAAACACTAAGAAATCTTACCTGTTGTTTCTGTCAGTAACTGTGTTTTATTAAACCTTTTTAAATGGACCATCTGGTTTGTAAAACCCACATACATATGTGATTGTTAGTTAATATGTCACTGATGAGGAATGAATTTCCGAAATGTGCACATCTGGCACATCAAAATTCAACTGGTATTTGTGTTATATATTTAATAGATATTCATTAAATTTCAGACCTCACACATTTTAATTTCAGACCTCATATATGTTAATTTTAGACCTTAATATATTTTAAGCATATTATTTATTTATTTATTTTAAACATATATTAATTTCAGACCACACATATATATATATTAATTTCAGACCACACACATATATATTAATTTCAGACCACACACATATATATTAATTTCAGACCACACATATATATATTAATTTCAGACCTCACATATATATTAATTTCAGACCTCACATATATATATTAATTTCAGACTTCACATATATATTAATTTCAGACCATACATATATATTAATTTCAGACCATACATATATATTATTTTCAAACCACATATATATATATATATATATATATACATATATATATATATATATATATATATATATATATATATATATATATATATATATATATATATATATATTAATTTCAGACCACATATATATATTAATTTCAGACCTCATACAACAGAATACAGAGAGGTTATAAAGGAGATAATGTCAGTAGTAATGGAACACAAAAGGACAATGGTTCAGGGTGAACCTCAATTAAATATATGTGACCCAGCAGTAATGGTAATATATTTATGTTATTTTTCATCATTTTGAAACTTGGTGCACTTATACATTGTATTTACAAAAACTGCATTTTTTTTTTCCATTAACCTTAATAGTAAAACCGAAGTTTTGATATTTCAAGAGATCGGGTCCCAGTTTCACAATCAATCACTCAATCATATTCAAAATTCAAATATTCCCATTTTTCTCTCATCAATATTATTAAAATTTTAAGTTTTATGAGACAATGTTTTGTTTTGTTAACAAACCAACACTAAATAATTTAAATATAACTGTGTGTTACATTAGATATTCAATCTTAACTCTTATGTCTTAAAAATTAACATTACAATATTTCGTGTTGAGTGTACACTCATTTGAGTGAATGATTGTGAAACTGGGACCAGGTAAGTAGTACATTTAATATAAAAATGTATTATAATACTCTAATTGTAAGTACATTCATAGCCAAGACATATGCTCCTTGTGTTTTTAGGGTTCACAGCAGAAATGCTTAATCTTGATATAATTTTAAAGCATTTTGGAGTAACTTTACGTTGCAAATTATGTTGTTTTTACAGGAAAACATCAACTTATTTGATTCTATAATCATTAGAAATAAACGTTTCACACAAATGTTATGGATATCATTTAATTCCCTTTGTTCTTATGGCTGCAATTAAATCATATTAATTGTATCAATACACTGCAACAGGTGAATTTCTTTGAAAATAATACCAGCCTTTAAATTTAATTTAGTTTACATATTAGGGATTTGTTAGTTTTATAAATATATATAATGTTCTGTTTGCAAATTCTATCATTTAATTTGTAATTATGTTTTGCAGAACTGGTCTCCACCAGGGTGTGAAAAACTAAACAAATGTCTTCCTGTACCTCCTTCAAAACCTGTGAAATGTACATGGACCCATTAAAACAATGGTTGAGAGATGTCAAACCAAAGAGCAGAATTTTCTGTAAAATCACCATAGTATGCATAACTTGACATTCATTACAGAAAATATCTGTGGGAATAGGAATGAATTGACTGTTTGCCATTTTCATGAAAGATTGCCATATCTAATTTGTATTTTACAATAACAGCTGTCATCAAATGTGATTCTAACATAAAAAAAGAGTTTAACCAGATGAAATTTCCTTGACATATTCGACTGGTTTTCCTGGTATGAGATCACATCCAGATGTAGTTTTTGTCTGGTCTGCTGTGTAATGGTACAAAAAATTGTTCAGTCAAATAGCTTGGATAATAAGCAAATGCAGTATTGTCTCTGAAATAGTATTTCAAAGGAAAAAGAAAGAAATAAGAAAGAAAAGAAAAAAATAGTAATTATGTATTGTGTCAAACATGGTACATTTAAATTAATTTTGAAATTAAATAATATACTAGTATATTCCAGATATATCAGAAAATTCAAGGATTTAAATAAATGTAGTTAATTATATACCTGAAAATAATGAACATCTTCTTAATTTTCAATTTATGAGCATTTCATTTAGGTCATGTAAAATTTCTCTTAAACAGACATTTCATTATTATATAGTTATTCTTAAGTGTCTTTGTTTTACCACTTGAATTTTTTCTCACAGCATCTTTATATGTTGTTATGCTATATATAGTATTATAGATGATAAGTACTAAGTTAAACTCAGGATCATAATTTTACTACTTACAATGGACAAATCATCGTCATTTATTCTTTCTCAATTGTTTTATTTGTTGCTCTCCTAAGTGTGAAAACTCAGAATTACTGGGTTTTTTAAAAAAAAAATTATTTATTTATTCATTTAGTGTCACCTGTTATATGGTCATGTGTGCTTTTGTTACGACAACACCTGTTTGTATTTGTGTTCATGAAATTTTAACCTTTTCTGAAAGAAAAGCGCTAGGTTAAAATTGGCGGGATATGATTGTTGACATATGTACCATCAAAATAGGGATCGTAACTGTTTATAAAAGTACATAAAGATCCTAAATACAAGTTTATTTATGAACCATATCAGTTTTAAACTGGTAAACATAAAACCATTCAACACATACACTTGTAAAGTGTCCGGTTATTGGCATATTAGAGAGCACTAACTCCTTTTATATTATTCAGATTAGCAATACAGGTCCAGTAACTTAATGATTTTATAGAAGACTGCTTTAAATATATTGTGTAATAAAAGAGAAGCATTCTTATTTTACCAAATAAAATATATATGTATACATATAGATGTATTATTTTAGATCAATCAACATGAACAATAAAGATGTATAATAATTTTAAAACAACTCCGAGAGTATCTTGTTTTTTTTTCTATCATCAGACAACGTTCCATGACCAATCTATCAGTCTCTCCACTTCAATCAGATCATAGAGGTATAAATTTTCTCCATACATGATTGTCCAGAGTTTCTGAACAAGACGTAAAATCTAAATTTTAATTCTTAGTCATAATGTTAAGGATAGTTTAATAACATACAAAGTACAAAACTGTAATTGGCCTTATCACTGCATTTTTTCACTTTGTTTTTTTTCCCCTAGTGTTCTTAAAGAGTTATCTTTAGTTTTTTCAATGTTAAGTTCAGGAAGGGCTTTTTTTGTGTTTGATATTACCATTCTCAGGACTTTACCTAGCTTTATAAAGTTTAGAACAGTGTATGTTAAAATTGGTATATAAAGACAACCTGTTGGACATAAGAAATAAAGACCTTATATATAGCCTTTTGGTCTTTATATAGAGATAATCACTATAGCAGGTTAACTGTAGACAGGTGATTTTAATATAGAGGTGGTCACTATAGCAAATTTTACTAGACAGGTGGTCTTTATATATAGGGATGGTCACTAAAGTTTGGTTTTGCTGTATAAACAGATATAGAGGTGATAGTTATAGAAGTTTTAACTGTATAGACACATGGTCTTTATATAGAGGAGGTCACTATAGCAGGTTTTACTGTATAGACACATGGTCTTTATATAGTGGAGGTCACTATAGCAGGTTTTACTGTACAGACAGGTGGTCTTTATATAGTGGAGGTCACTACACCAGGTTTTACTGTATAGACTTGTGGTCTTTATATAGAGGAGGTCACTATAGCAGATTAACTGTATAGACACGTGGTCTTTATATAGAGGAGGTCACTATAGCAGGTTTAACTGTATAGGCTCGTGGTCTTTATATAGAGGTCACTATAGCAGGTTTTACTGTATAGGCTCGTGGTCTTTATATAGAGGTCACTATAGCAGGTTTTACTGTACAGACAGATGGTCTTTATATAGAAGAGGTCACTATAGCAGGGTTTACTGTATAGACAGATGGTCTTTGTATAGAGGAGGTCACTATAGCAGATTTACTGTATAGACAAATAATCTTTAAATACTGATGGTCACTACGGAAGGTTTTACTGTTTGAGCTATTTCACAAGCAACACTGTTTTCTGCATACTTTGTTACAGTACATGAGTGCAACATGTTACTATGATTAGAACACAACAACATCAAAAGTAGGTATGTTAATCTTTGAAAAGTAAAACAGTAGTCTCTCCTTATGGTAACTATTATAGTGTCCTGAAGAAACAAAAAATATTATGGTGGCTCAGTCATATCCTCTACAAAATTCAATCTTGTTCCAAACGAACTGCTATGTGGTTTAATGTGTTGGCTTTCTGATCAGAGAAATAAAGTGAATTTGCTTGCTAAAGGTAAAAGGTTAATATGTGGTATTCCAGTTTCTTTCACCATCCCAGAACTGACTACTAATAGTAACTCAACATAAATTAAAAAAAAAAAGATTGACTGAAGCATAAAAAACATTACTTCACTCATATCTAAAATGGAACTTGTAATGCCAAAGTAATTCTTTCAAACTTCATGATAATATCTATGAATGAAACAATAAAATTGTTATTTCTATCTATAAAAATAAAGCTGTAATAAGGATAGTCTAGCTTGTCTGCAAACTCTACCACTTTGGGGATATTCACTCCTCTGAAATGCAAAATGTCATTTATTTGATGATATACCAATTTTCATTTATTTTCAAACTGAATAAATCTAAATTTAAAAAAATAATATTAGTGCAACTATATGTCATGTAATTTTGCAAAACAAAAACCATATAGTTATAAAGTTATAAATTGTATATCAATATCTTGATAATTTTGCAAAACATGTCATCATGGTTAAATATTAGTATGTTTGCGAGCAAATATAATAATCAAAAGTCTTAAACCCAGAAGTTCTAGCTTCTGATGCAAGGAAATTAATTTTGAGTTTTAAAAAACTTAAATTAAAAAAGTAGCGCAAATAATATATGTGACAAATGCTATATCATCAGTCAAACAGAATAAACGGCATTGTTCAACCTACCCTCATCCTATCCATATTTTAAAGCAAATCAAATTACATGTTATAACATACATGTATATTGATCCATGTTATTTGAAGAGTATTATAAATGGTCAAAAAACTACACTATGATCCTTGGTGCTGAGATGCTACAGCATAATCATACAGAAAATAGTGATATTTGTTGCTTACTGGATAGATTTTCACTGCGACAAATCCTAGTGTAAGACAGTTTTAAAGTTATCTTCCTCACGGTCAATCTGATTAACTCTGGGTACTCTGGTTTCCTCCAGCATAAAAATCTAACCACCTCAATATAACTGACAGAATCTAGACTTGGGCATGAAACTCTTGTTACTCTATTCAACATTAATTGTGTATATAATTGGTGTCATGTCATTTGTCTTGAGATACATTACAAGACAGATTTTACAAACTGTAAGCAGACAAGAACAGAAAAATTTGTAACTAAAAAAACATGTTGTTGGCAAAAGCCTGTCAAATTGAGGCAATGACAGAAACAAGAGGCCCATGGGCCTTAACGCTCACCTGAGTATATGTCCAAAATTGTTTGAAAAGCGCAAAAGACAATATATTAGGTACAGAAACTTTACAAGTTTTCTCAAGTTAAGAACTCCCACAAAACTTAATCAGAAATAAATCCACTCATATTTCATTTATGAGTAGCTTATATAATATGCATGAAGTAACTGTAATGCAATGAATAATTTCCAAATCATTCACAAATTTCAGTATACTTATGCAACTATGTCCTTGACCTTTGAACATATATGACCTTGAATCATATTGATCGCCATGTCAATACCTACAATATTCTAATATACATGCCTATACAAAAAGTTAATAGTTTTCACGATAATAAGCAATTTAAATCTTCTTTTGCAGCTGTGACCTTGACCTTTGAACACATGACCTTGAACCATATATCAAAATGATCATCATATCAATATCTCCAATATTCTAATATACATGCCTATACAAAAAGTTAATAGTTTTCAAAATAATTAGCAATGATAGTCTTCTTTTGCAGCTGTGACCTTGACCTTTGAACACATGACCTTGAACCATATATCAAATTGATAGCTGCCACAATACCTACAATATTCTATTATACATGCTTATACAAAAAGTTAACAGTTTTCAAGATAATTAGCAATTTTTGTCCTCTTTTACAGCTGTGACCTTGACCTTTGAACATATGTCCTTGAACCATATATCAAAATGATCGTCATATCAATACCTACAATATTCTAATATATATGCCTATACAAAAAGTTAACAGTTTTCAAGATAATTAGCAATTTAAGTCTTCTTTTGCAGCTGTGACCTGGACCTTTCAACATATGACCTTGAACCATATATCAAAATGATCATTGTCACAATACCTACAATATTCTAATATATATGCCTATACAAAAAGTTAACAGTTTTCAAAATAATTAGCAATTGTAGTAATTATAAGCCAAAAATAACATTTCAGGGGCAACAACTCCTACATGGATTATCATATAGTTACGAAACTTGGTACCTTTAAAAATTTAGTCATGCTGAACATTTTTACAATGTTTTGATTTCATATTTCTCTTAATATTTGCAAGAAAATTGCCTAAAACTGCATAAATCACAAATTAGGTCATTCATGACCGACCTTGATTTGAGACCTTGACCCTAATTTAAAGGTCATTTAAAGAAAAAGTCAAAACTGAAAACCTCATGTCATTATCTGTTCAAATAGTGAAGTTATAACAATTTGAAGCCATTTTACGAAATTTTTTAAATTAAACGCAAAAACGCATAACCCATTTTTCGACCAAATTTCACGAAATGAACAAACTATAGGCTTAAGACCCTAGAGAAGCCAAATATCACATCAGATTTTTTCTCCCATCATTACTTTCGGAGAAGAAGATTTTTAAAGATTTTGGACCCCTAGGTCACCTTGACCTAGTTTTGGTAGCCATGGCAACGCCATGAACAAATCTGAATTGCACCGGCCCATATATGCTTCTGACTAAGTATCAATGAAATCTGTCCAGCAGTTTTGGAGGAGAAGTCGAAAATAGGTGTTGACGACGCACGCACGCACATACACACTGCTGTGCCATGCCATAAGCTCACATGACCTTTCGGTCAGGTGAGCTAAAAATGTAAAGAAACAGTCAAACCGGACAAGACAAACATGTATTGGGAACACAGAGCCAAATTCATGTAAAAATGGAAAAAGTGTAACTCAGGAACAGATGGGCAAAGGTCCTCACATAGTCTGTGTTGTTTTGGGATAAATCGTAATGTATTGACTCCTACATGGATTACCAGTACTACTGCACTACATGTACACGTTGTGGATATCACCTAATATGCTGGTTGACCCCATTGCACACACACACACACACACACACACACACACACACACACACACACACACACACACACACACACACACTATAAAACGCAAAACAAATAACATCTTGATTAAAATTTATTTATCTTTCAACCAATTTAACAAGAAATCTGGAAATTATCTCAAACATATAATTTTAAATATTCAATATTACTTAAACATGCATACAACAATATATATGCAATGCAAACATCAATATATAATTATGATAGAAGAATCTCATTCAGTATAAGTTATAAGTGACAAATAAACCATGTAAATATTACACAGAAAACTTGTAGTTAAGGCCACTGGGTACATTTTAACTTTCTTGACTTGTAAACTATTCTACAGAAGAGTTCTTCAAGCAGCAATAAGTTAAATTGGACAAAAAAAATAATTAATAATAAATTTTTAAGAAAGGTCAAATATTTACACGAAACTATGAATTTTGTTGATCAAAGAAAACTGAGTTTCTTTTTTATTAAGAAAGTTTTGTATCAAGTAAGAAAGTTGTGTATCAAGAAAGTTGTGTATCAAGTAAAGTGTATCAACTGACCTTAATGTATTAACTCATAGAGTTGTTAAATGATTCACTGAAGCTCATGCAAACATGAACAAGTCAACTTAATATCAACATTGACAGTTTATATTTAAGTACTAAATGGTTATATTATTATTATTATAATAACTCATTGTAAGGAATACTTTCAACAATTTTAATTCAGTACAAATTCAAGATAATAGACTGTAATATAATGAACATTACTTGTTTATAAAATCTAGCAGGCCACATACTGGTAGTCAAAAAATGTGCAAAATATCTTGATTTATTGGAAAAGGAATCCGTTTTCTTTATTTGGAATAGTAAATTAAAAGAATTGGACATTGTCCTCACTGCATACATTGTAATTGACACAGCCAATGAATCAGAATGTGTGTTAAAGAAAAAAAAAATTTTAAATTTTTTTCATAATAACAAATTATAACAAAATACCGGTAGGATGTCATTTCAAAAGCGAAATCCACACAAACCCCAACTACAGTGTATGTCATCCATGTAAACATGAAATCAAGAACCAATTCATTCATATTCAAATATCATAAAAAGTTTGAGAGAGAAATAAATTATTAAAATCATAAACTAGGATCATGAAAAAGTTTCCAATAGCAGTAAGATGTTTTTGGTGCTCTCAAACACTAGGAACTAAACCCAAAAGTATCTTATCAGAAACAATGAGCTACTGGTATTACCATACATCTCAAGTGTAAAGTATTTTCATAAACAATATGTTTAGGTCACAACATTCTGTTTAGCAAGCTAAAACTGTAATTAATACAAAAATGTGAAACTGTCTGAAAGGTAACAATTGAAATTAAATTAAAGTCTGGTTCATGGTATCCACATCTGTATTTAAACCAAGTCATCTGTCTACCAAGACCAGTGTTGTAAAATTCCTTTTTAGTTTCCATTTACAAAAAGAAGTTTTTCAGTTTTAATTGACAGCATGTTCTTCAAGGCCACCATTTGACCATTGTAACAATGGTTACTGATTTTCCAAATTTTGAAAACCGATTTTTTCAGAAAGAAACAGAATGTGTTTAAATTGTTAACTAAGATTAAGATTTCAAAGTCTGACAATTCAAAGTTAATTGAAAAATCTACACCATATACTAGTATATATAAACTACTGCACAGTTGCAGCTACAAGTTGAGCAATTTCTTCCTGAGACAGACCTGTTTCAATTTCTTGTGCATCTGATGGAACTTCCACAAGACCAGTTTTAACATCCACATTTTCTACCACTTCAATAATCTGCTCCTCTCCTCTTTTCCCAATCATTTCTAACGCTGCATTAACATTGGCTAAATCTGTATCCTCTTCTGTATCAGCTGGTTCCTCCTTGACAATGACAGCGTCTTGATCTTCCTCCTCATCCTCTTCATGTCTCCTCATGTGATTATCCAGAATCTGTTTCCGACTGAATCCAAAGTTACAAATTTCACAGCGATATGGTGTTTTTCCTGTGTGTGTACGATAATGAGTCTGAAGATTAACCTTCTGACAGAATGCTTTGTGGCACATATCACATTTATATGGCTTGTCTCCTGTGTGGATACGGATATGGCGATATAAATCAGATATCTTTCCAAACTTTTTACCACATGTATCACAGGTTATGTTTCCTGAGTGAACTTTTAAGTGAACATGTAGTCGATACATATCCCCAAACCCTTTAAAACAAACTCCACATTTATATGGTGTGTCATCTCCTGTGTGTATCTTCATGTGACGTCGCAGGTTTCCACTTTCGTTGAAAGCACGAGTACAAATAGGACATTTAAATGGCTTTTCACCTGTAATGTAAAACAAAATTTTATTTTCATTTGAATCCATAAAATAAAAGAGCTATCAGTAGAACAGTGAAGGCTTTCTGCACATGTAACTCCATTAAAAACTCTAACCCATAACTATGAATGGCCTCTGTTTCCCAGCCTACAGCCCTGTGTTTGTCTCACCGCCTACGTCAAAAACCCATTAAAACCAATCCTAGTGTGAGAACATATTTTATAGCTTGCTTTTTTAGAGATAGTCTTAGTACTCTTCTCTTTTCTCCATGACCTCAGAACTGACCGACTTCAATTAACTGAGAGACTGGACTGGAGAATAAAAAAAAAACGTTACTCTACATAATTTATCCATTTCAACACTTTGAACATTAGACAGATACTGAGGCTGTCAATTTGATGCAAGATCTGAACCCTGCACAAATGAGCTAAAATTGCAAAGTGCATTGACAATTAAGGCACTTTTGTTTTCAGTTAAAGGGTGAGCCTATTTATAGAATACACTACACACTAAGATTTATAATAATTTATCTTTACAAAAATACTACCAGTGCTTAATCACCCAAAAACAGCTATGATGTTCTAATTTTTATATTGAGTAACTACTAAGTTGAGAGTAATTAAAACTTAAGAAATCTTAAACACCTCTGACATTGTATTAAATGGAATTCTATATCACTGCAAATCACCAAATCAGAAACATTTCACATCACTTAATTTCCGTGATGTTTAATATAATTACATTAGCATTTATACAATACATATATCTCAATTTGTGTGCTGTAATTAGGTGACTGCCAATAAAATGCCAAGTACAAGTATTTTTTAAAATCAAAATGTTAATCATAAATATGTTTTCAAGTCTTTATATTCTTTTGAAAAATTAAAACATTTACAACCATTTAAACCAGCTGCCTTAAAAGCCAAAGGGGGATAACTCAAATCAAAAGGTAATGTATTGTTTTAACAATGCTCAAAAACAACAATAATTTATACAAGGTTAAAGAATATGATTTATACTTGTACAGTGCTGGCCTTACCTGTATGTTTCCTTTGGTGCATAGAGAGTTCATAGCGATGCATAAAAGTTTTGCCACACTGGTCACATTTGTAGGTCTTATCATGGGTGTGTAACTTCAGATGACGTTGACAATTGCTCTTGTTGTTATATTCTTTACCACAAATATTACATTTATAGATATACTTTGTCTTCGTTTCCTCAGTTTCCATCTCATTATTTTGACTTTGAGGTATTTCTGGTTGTTTTGGATTCTCGTTTTGAATTTGGAGATTTCCTGAAATGTTCTCCATACTGGATGTTGTTGAGATTGCCATACCGTCAACTGATGTTTTTCCTGAGGACACTTCAGCATTCATAGCCACATTATCAATCCAATTTCCGAGATCAATAACTGTTGCTACCTGCTGGTTTGGAAGAGTCACTTGATGGTAACGCTGTTTCATGATTTGTCCCTTCTCGTTTTCCGTTTGAGCTCCCTGATCCTGAGTTTCTAATAAATCTTGTTTCTCATTATCTACCTTTTTATTTGTACTGGACTTCTTTTCTTCTGCTTCTTCTTCATGATATTTTATATGAGCAGCAAAACTTGATTTTGGAAATATCTGGCCACAAAAACCACACATATACACCTTTTCTTTAGCATGAAGTTTCAAATGATTCTGCCAGTTTGTTTTATTTTTGTAAACTTTCCCACAGATCCCACACTTATGGAATGTAACTTCTTTTCCTGCTCGAAATCCTTTTAGTGCAGGATTAACATTATCACTCATGATATTTTGAATGACTTTTGCCCCCTTGATTTGGACTATTTTTAGACCTTTCACATTTTTCAGCTCCTGAATTCTAGCACTATCTCCAGCACTTAAAACTCGAATTTTTTCTGGAGTTGTTTCAGGCACTGGGTCAGTTTGTACCTCTACTTCACTAAAACTATAACTATTAAACTGTGGCACAGTGGTATTTTGTATTCCTATGTGGTGTACTCTCTTGTTCCCATAATCAACATCTGTCTGTATGCTCGACTCGGTAAACTGATTGTTTGCCACTGCGGCTTCCTGGTATACAACGACCTGAACTGTGCCATCTTCTAGTACCTCTGTCTTTATATTTCCTGATGGGATATGTAATGGCATGCCATCTATTATAATTTCCTGAGGCTCATTACCAGAAACAAGCCCATCCATCGCAATAGTCTCAACATAGGTCTCTGTGGCATTTTCCATTTTATTTGGTAAAATCTGGTGTTCTTATATCTTATTTTTTCTGCTTATGTATTTAGCCTGCAGAAAAGAAAATATATAATTAAATATATAAGAAATAATGATATTTTGATTACTGTAAAATGGTCAACAAGTAACTCTTTAGCTCTGATAAGGACATACATTTTTTGTTGGTAGAGTGCAGTAAGGACATATATATGCAACAGGAAAAGGCAAAACTGGGACTCAAACCTGGGACCTTCCCAATACTAGGCTCTGGATGCTCCAACAAGTGAGCTACCCTGCCACTTGTCAAGCCCAGCCTGCCAAATCCCCCCCCCCCCCTTTTTTTTTGTTTCAACTTCTTTGAAATGAAAGGACAGGAAAGGGAAAAATGCAACAACCAAACTGTGACTTACAATGGGACCTTCCCAACACTATCCAAATGCTCCATCAACCTTGCCACCTATCAAGCCTGGTCTACATGTACAAAGATAATCCTTGAAGCAATATTGCACCAATTTCAGAAATAAACAATTTTGTTTGAATTCATCAGTAAGATACAACAGGATGTGCCATAATTCCTAAGCAGTGCTTGCATATAATATTCCCATTCTGGTTCAAAATCACTTTACATGTAAACACGCCACCTGTCTTTAGAGTTAAGATGTGTTGTTTCTATAATGGAATTAAATACTGGGGACATTTGCTCAAAATGCAGAAAATATTAAAGCAACAGATTTCATAACTGTACAACTGAAATAAACTTACAGACTCATTTGTAAATGTTCCATCATTAACAGCTTTGAGTCAAGATTAAACAAATTCATCATCTTATTTTACTATTTTATTTAACTTAAATATAATTTAAGGAATTGTTTAAATGTTATAACTGTGTCCAACACATTATAAGCTATGAGAAATAGTGCATACAATATTACAGAGGTGTCTAGTAAAGTAAGTTATAGTATTTTATTTCATTGAATTAACTTTACTAATACTAGATCTTCTTATTATAAAGATATTATTATTCAATAACCAGAAGTTCATAATTTTCGATAATTATTATTAATGGTGATTTTTTCAGTTTATAATCATTATTTTTTTAAAATTCTTTTAAAATACTCCAAAACACTCTTGTTCACGTATACTTCAATGGAATTTTTGGGCCAATCAAAACCAAAGTGGCCATCTGTAACATCAGATTTGCTATCAATCAATACACCGTTTACATAATAGGAAAAAAAAAACACCATCAATGAAACTAGAGCATGCAACTTCAAAACATTTTGGTATCCAAGACTTTCTTCTATTAACAGATGCAAACGACTTGAAGATTAAGATAAATCAAGCTTCAGCATGATTCTGTAGTAAACAAACCTTACTGTAGTCAGACGGCGGACACATGTCGAGTTCGAACAAAAACTTTTTCTTTGATTTGTGCACTAACATTAGAGATAATAAATAAAAATAAATTTTCTCTTGTTTCACAAATAAACTTATCAATAAAAAATCACAACATGCAGCAAAAAATTGGCCCGAAAAGTCAATATTTCCAATCAAAAGATTTCACCTGATTCTGATGGAACAAAATGGCGACATCAAAAGCACCTTTAACAAGGGCGGTAATTTAACTTGAATGTTATTTTTCTTTGATATATGTGGCCAGTGAAAAATTTAGACCAATGCAACTAAATTATTAGATTTTAACAGTTCCCAATGTGAAATAAGTTTCTTCAGGCATCTCTTTCTTTCGTTCTTCTCTCTTTTTTATACTAAGATACTAGCTAACAGATTTGTCAGAGTTTTTCATCGACTTATTAAGCGTTTTCAGATTTTTTAAAGCGTTTTCAGATTTTTAACTGATAAGAATCTAGAAAAATCACATTAGTAATAGGGTAAAGTGATCGTGAGTCGGACAGGTCATGTGTTTAAACGTGTGTGGTAATGTTGTTGAACAACTTACTGTAACAATAAGGATACCACCCGAAAGCGCAGAAAGTCCGCAATCAAACAGTATTTCGATTCTCTCTTGATTTTGTGTCAAATTTAATGAATTTCAGATAAACAGCAGAAACCGTGATTTGACCGTGAGACGGACGCTTTCGATATTAAGTCGGACACTTTTTGAACATTAGATATTGAGTCGGACAGTAAATTATTGTACTCTATATCGTTTTATTTTAATGGTTTAAGACAAGAACCATTTGATTTTCTGTGGTAGGGTATGAGACTAGAAAGAAATTTTGGACAAATATCGAGAATGGAAAAATTCCATCCCCTGAAATCAATGTTTAACCTTTTTTTAGCAGAAATTTATACCTGATCAATAATCGAGGTTCCATAAGGGACGTCTCCATATAAGTGAAATATTCTTGACTGGAACGTTAAACACCATTACTGAACTCAACTGAAGAAGAGACCCCGATGAAGTCACGCACTAATGGTATAATTTTGGGAAAGATCAGGTGAGGATTTTTTTTCCACACATTTTCAAAATAAACACAATTAAAAACATACTTTAAATTTGTTTATAATAAATAATAATAGTAAAAGTAGAACTTTCGTGCACTTTCTGTTGTACGTATTCGTCTTCAATCGACAATATATAATTATTGTTTTCGCAATCTATTTATCAATATTTAAACAAAGGTTTAAACCATTATATTTGAAACACAGGTAAAATATTTTGGTTGTTTACATCAGCGACATTTAAAAACGTTTTAAATGTCGTTTACATACACAGGAAAATATTGTCGATCAATAATACATTTAGATTTGAGCTGCATTTTCTGCTAAGTGTATATAAACTAGCGATATGCAAATTTTCTGTAACAACGAACAACGTGTTTGGTGCGGCCTAAAATAATAACAGAGACCCTTATGACATAAACAAAATCCGCCCAAAATCGTTTCCGCCATGTTGTGCGCCTAAAAATTGAAGATTGAAAATACGCGAAAAATATCCTTTGAGGTATATATTTCCATATCATTTTTGAGACTCCAGTTAAATGTACTATTTAAAAAGTGATATTTTGTTTTCAAATTTAAGCGGCGGCGCCTCAAAGTTGCCAAATTCAATCGGAAGCTTTGCATCGAAGAAAACTAGTGGAGTGCAAGCTTCAAGGTGATTTGTAGGATAATAGACGTTCAAACGCTTGCATTTTAATGGTTAAAAAGGTGCTTGGAACACGCAAGTCTACTTTCGTTTTGTCTATTTGATGATTCGTATATTTATGCATGGAAATATTAGAAATTATTATTGAAATTGATAACTTTTATTGTCATGTAGATAAGGGAGATAATAATTTTTATTGAACTTGCATTGCAAATTATAGACCGATCTATATGTCTTGCCGATTTCAAGTCAATAATACTTCTACGAAAGTAATTTAACTTGCCATTGTGATGGTAGATTATGTGGTATATGGATAGATGATGTTTTTAGTTTTATTTTATTTTCTTTTTTTACTTATAGTTTTGAAATTCAATTTAAGTATTGGTTAAGGCAAAATAATAATAATAATAATACTATTATAAAAATTATAATTGATATTAATTGTAATAATTATAATAAATAATGATAAATATAATAAATTTAAGTAAACAACTAATAGTAGAATGCATCCCTAGGATCTTGATAAGTTATCCTAATACCTGATACAATTCTTTTGACTTGTCAATTTGTGCAGTGTAATTTTTAATGGATTCTTTGAAAATCTTCCCTTCTTAATTGCTAAATGGAACCTGATTTAGGAAGATCCTAGGTTAATGTTAATTAAAAATTTTAGCTGGCATGATAATTTCAAATTCAATAAAGTCAATCGATAGCCATTCAATGTATAAACATATAAAAATAATTTTGATGATTGATCTTATTAACATAGACACTAGACAGTGTTATGCTGTTTTGAGCCAAGTCTTTCAGAAATCTCTTATAGAACAACTGGATGAAATCAATTTTTTTTTTTTTTTTGATAATTGATTTCTTTGGCACTTAATCTTTTTATTAATCAATTTCAGAATAGCCAATATAGTTATTATATTTGACAATGGAAGGCAATCCAGACAATGTTCCCAGACAGTTTATTTCAATGAAACATACAGACACTGGGCAGATTATTATAGAAGAATTACAGACACCACAAGTTGCTGAAGAGGAGATCATTCAGCCAGTTATGAAGAATGATAGTGAAATTCACACGTATCAGACTGATGAACAAGGCAATATTATACTACAGGTTCCAGAACAATCATTGATGTCATCATATGATATAAGTGAACTGCAAGCTGGAGAACAAATGGTACAAATAGCTAACACACTAAGTGATGTGACATCAGAAGACCAGCTTTTACAGTTTGCTAACACGGTCAGTAATATGCTGCAGGAAAAGGATACAAGTACTGCACAAACATCAACTGCATACAGCATAAACACCAGTAAAGTTGGTGATTCCATTGAGTTGACTGAAATATCTCACGGTGGATTAAAGTCAAATAAAAACATTATAAAACTGCCCTTAAAAATGAACAAGACCCAGAAAACTGAGAATGAAGTTCAAAATCAAGATTTGGTACAAGAAACACATCCTGTGATGCTAAAAGATCTGGGATCTAATGAGTGTATACAGATAATCAATCATAACAATATTACTACATCATCTGCATCTCAGATTGATGCTGAATCAGTTCAGGCTACTGATGTAGTTTTATCGGAGGAAGAAGTAGCAGCGCTAACCAGCAGTGGCCAAGAGGTAGTCATTGATGGTTTACCAGCTGATTTTCAGAATTATCAAAATTTGAGAACTGAAATTCTTGAAGATGGAACGATTCAGTTGTATGTTTTGGATGATGGAAAAGGAACTCAACAAAAAGAACAAAATGAATTGGAGTACTATGTCTCTGAAAGTGCTTCAGAAAAAGTCGAATCTGGAATGCAAACTTCTCTTATGTCCATTACAGCTAAGAAGTATCGTGATGTTGCAACACAAATTACATGCTACCCAAAATTTAGTAGGCAAGGATTGTTTGACGTTTCTACACAAGTGACTAATAAGGACATCAGAACACCATTGAGAGTTGGGAGTATCAAAAATTTGCCAAATGGAACAACAGTCATTCAAAATAGCATTAAGACACAGAATGAGAGCACTGTGGTATTAAATGCTGGAGATTCTTCAGAATTAATATTTCACAAATGCAACATCTGTGGTAAAATCTACAAGAACAAGGTGAACTGGACAAACCATATCAAATGTCATGCTAAAGAAACCGTCTACTTGTGTGGGCATTGTGGGAAAATTTATCAGCGAAGTGGTATTACATCACATTTACGAACACATTCTGAATTGAGAAATATCGCTGTTTTTGAAAATCTGCCCTCCGAAATGAAGCGTAAAAACCACAAAGATGTTGCAGGATTTGTCTTCCCTCCTCAGGAGCCTGCATTAATAGAGTTGGAAATTGCAGATGTCACAACAGAAGCAGACTCAATAACTTTTCCCGAACCAGCAGTCATTCCAGCTGAACCAGAGCCAGAACCAGATTTGACGGAAGTTTTTACTGAAAATGATATCCCAGCAAAAGTTGATATGGAAGTTGAAGCAGAAGCTGAAATTCAGGAAGGAACCAAGACCAAATATATTTACAAATGTAATGTCTGTGGAAAAGAATATAACAATAAAAGTAACTGTCACCGCCATTTAAAGTCACACACAACAGATAAAAACTTTAAATGTGGGTACTGTGGAAAAGCCTTTACACATCGATATGAAGTACGTATGCACTGTCGTACACATACAGGTGAAAAACCATTTAAATGTCCTATCTGTACCCGTGGATTCAACGAAAGTGGAAATTTACGAAGACACATGAAAATTCACACAGCCGATGATTCTCCATATAAATGTGGAGTTTGTTTCAAAGGATTTGATAATACACACAGGCTGAATGCACATACAAAAGTGCACACAGGAAATATTGTTTGTGACACATGTGGTAAAAAGTTTGGGAAAATTTCTGACTTATACCGTCATATCAGGATACACATAGGAGACCGACCTTATAAATGTGAAATTTGTGAAAAAACCTTCTGTCAGAAAGTTAATTTGGTTACTCATCAGAGGACACACACAGGTCAGAAAGCATTTAGATGCATGTACTGTGGACAAGGATTCAGTCGTAAAACTATTTTAGACACCCATATTAAAACACATGAAGAAGGAGATGAAGACAAGGGCATTGTTATAAGGTCTGCATCTAAACAGGAAAAAGGAAAGTTGGAGGTGATGGAAGCAGATATAATTGAACACATGGAGATTGTACAAGATAGCATCGAAAATGAGGAGGAGATTGTCATGATGGAAGAGGGAGGAATTAAAATTATTGAACATAAAGTTTAAACATCAACATAGTAAAACATATGTAGAAATCATTTTTTGGACATAACTTGAGGAAAGTTATTTCTTATTTGTTTTTGAAATTAGACAGAACAATTTTAGAAGTAAATCTGTTTATCAAGACCTTCGCATGGTGTAAGAAATTTGGACTAAATGAGAAGGCATATTGTAGGTTCAGTTTTTGTCTAAATGATGATAAAAATATATATATATTTTTTTTAAAAATCAAGTATTTTGGAAAAGTATTTTTCATGGTTGAGATAAAAAGGTCTTAACAAATCAACTAAGTCCATGACCATGACTCAAAAGTTTCAAATAATTTGTCTTGAGCATTGTTGTATATTTAAACAAAAGTACTTTGGAGCTCTAGTCTCACCTGTATAACACTGTTGGTAAGTTATATGACCTTGAGACATTGGTCTAAGGTTAGTCATTCTGTCTTTAGTATGTGCATGCTGAACCAATATCCTGATATACCTGTCTCTGATCAATTGTTCTGTAAAAACTTGAGCAAATTATTGGCACCATTATGGATAAGACACGTCTATAACTGCCGTACACTTTTCAGAGTATATGTATGTTTCTATGTATATACTATACATATACATTCTGTATATATCTATGAGAACAGTTTCTAAAGATTTGTTCCTTAACTTTCCAATATTTCCAAAGATTAGAACTTTTAACAGGTTGCTTTAATTCACAATGTTCAGGGAATTGGATGTTATGTTTGATATTACAGTACATTATATAGAAACCTGCGAGATACTGAATCCTGAGTTAGCTAAAAACTTGTATTTAAATGAAACCAAAGTAAACTGAAAACACATCTTTTTAATATCATAATTTATTATTATTCAACTGACCAGGACACTAGTTTCACCATCAAGTTTCTGGAAGATTTTCCATAACTTAGATCTGAATTGGTCTGAAATCACATATGGGTAATTTTTATGTTGGTTTTCAAGATATTCAAGTCATTTTTATTTTACTTACAAAATCTGAATTTTATCAAAAAAAAAAAAAATTGTTAGTTGTTCAATAAAAGATTTTTTTAAAAAAATAAATGGACAAGGAAAATCTTGGTTAAGAAGTGATTGTAAAACTTGGTCCTCTGCTATGTAAATTACAATACATGATCCTGTCTATTGTGAACATCTTCAGTCCAGGTGGTGGGTTGGTTGTGACAGGTTTCCTCTGTAAATGTCAATTTGCACAAGACATGAAATTAATTTTTTGGCAATTTAATTATTTATAAACATTTTTACTATTTATAGTTGAAGAAATTTATTTTTGTTAACAAAATTTGTGTAATTTGAAATTGTTCTGATAAATTGTTATTTCTATTTAACAAACAAGTGTGTGTGTGTGTGTGTGTGTGTGTGTGTGTGCTGAATTAAGTTTTTTTTTGGTGAAATTTTAAAGTTAATTAAATTAAAAGGTAAAGAAATTTATTTTGAAGAATTTTTTTTTATAATATGAAGATGATGAATTGACTGTATCTATGTGTCTGATATACTATTCATTAATACACCCCAGTATTTTCATGTTAGTTCTCAAGATATTTAGATCTAAAACACCGACGTACAGATTTTTAATTCCTCCCACCACTTTGGTGTAGAACTGATAGTTTTGTTTGCATAAAATAACTAAATAAAGGTAGTTACCCCTGGAGAAATATGACTAAAATTTTCCAATTTGACCACTAAAATTCCCAAAAAGCCAACAATGAAACACCCTCAAAAAGTTTAAATTGTCCAAAACTGTCCTGGGGGACAAAAAAATGTCAGATATTGTCTCAATATAAAATCTTTTGCAATTCTTCAAAATCCTGAGCATGTAAAAATGATCCAAATTTTCCCAATTTTAAAGGTAAAAGGTATTTTTCAACAGCCATGGCAAAATCACAGAAGAAACAACTTGTGAGAGAGTTAGTCAGTTTGCTTACTAAAGGTCTACTTATGTGGTTAATCTAGTTTCTTTCACCATCTAAATACAGACTGCCTCCTAATAGGTGAAATGTTTTTGTTTTGGGCTTAAAACATCATTACTCCACTCTACTCCACACAATCCATTGTTGTTTGGTAGAAGAATACTACCAAACTATCAACTAAGTTGGTTTACAAATACAAAATGTCTATCCTGAAGTAAATTTATCATGTCCCTCTGTCTCACAGGTCATATGTTCACTTCTTTCCTTGGCTATTTAACTTCCCAAGGTTGGTTAATTAGTTATGATGTTTAACATCATATCAGTAATTTTTCAGCTATCAGTTTATTTAGTCTCTAAAGATCAGTCTCAAAATAAATGTGTGTATGCATCTGATGTACATGTTTATATTATGATCAGTCTGTTACTAACATTCAGAGGGATTTTAAAATGCTAGCCCATTGAGACAGTGTGCTACAGACAGGCTTACCATTTTCCAAGTCACATTACGCTGACACCAGTGCCACTGAGACAGTGTGCTACAGTCACATTATACTGACACCAGGGCCCACTGAGACAGTGTGCTTCAGTCACATTATACTGACACCAGGGCCCACTGAGACAGTGTGCTACAGTCACATTATACCGACACCAGGGCCCACTGAGACAGTGTGCTACAGTCACATTATACCGACACCAGGGCCCACTGAGACAGTGTGCTACAGTCACATTATACCGACACCAGGGCCCACTGAGACAGTGTGCTACAGTCACATTATACTGACACCAGGGCCCACTGAGACAGTGTGCTACAGTCACATTATACCGACACCAGGGCTCACTGAGACAGTGTGCTACAGTCACATTATACCGACACCAGGGCCCACTGAGACAGTGTGCTACAGTCACATTATACCGACACCAGGGCTCACTGAGACAGTGTGCTACAGTCACATTATACCGACACCAGGGCCCACTGAGACAGTGTGCTACAGTCACATTATACCGACACCAGGGCCCACTGAGACAGTGTGCTACAGTCACATTATACTGACACCAGGTGATTTCTTTTAACCCCAAGTGCCAGAATAGCAAAAAATTTTCTCAGTGTGCTACAGTCACATTATACCGACACCAGGGCCCACTGAGACAGTGTGCTACAGTCACATTATACCGACACCAGGGCCCACTGAGACAGTGTGCTACAGTCACATTATACCGACACCAGGGCCCACTGAGACAGTGTGCTACAGTCACATTATACTGACACCAGGTGATTTCTTTTAACCCCAAGTGCCAGAATAGCAAAAAATTTTCTCAATTTTATTTTCACCAGGGTTCACCACCTTCTGATCTTGAGGCTGACACTTTACCACTGATCTACTTTGATGTGTAGCATATGACAATTAGGGGACACAACTCTGTTTAAAGATGGATGAATTAATGGTGTTTTATGTCAAGATTCTTTCACTTATACTTAGGCATTCAGTTCTGATTGAGGACTCCTGAGTGCTCAGAGAAAACCACTGACCTTTGACAAATGAACTGACAAACTTTCTCCCATTATGATCTGCCCAGACCAGCAATCTTGGTTGAACAGGAGGCATCAGATGCAGATAAGTTCTGGGTATCCTCAACATATGGCTTTTGTGTCTTTAATGCAGATGACTCTTCTGTTAGAATGTCTGATGGGTTACTTTTGGATTGCCCCACCTCAGATTTAGAATTATCAATGGACGTTTTAACATCAAATGTCTGCTTTTGCACTGGCGAAAAAAATGACAAAACTGACAACTGTTTCTGTTTTTTTCTCGGGTTTGAAGACCATTCTTTTTTTTTTTTTTTTGAAATTCTTTTCGTTTGGCACTTTCGTAAGTCATAATAGGCACGAAATGGTTTGGCTGAAACATTGTTCCAGGAGCATTTGACAGTAACCCATCCCTGCTCCACAAAATAAACAGCGTATGTGTATGATTTGCAGCAGCATCTAAGTCACTTGAATATATCTGACCATTCAAAATAGGTCGCAAAACATAATTAACAACAGGATAAACTGAGATGATATTGCAATATTTTTTCTAAAACCTCAGTAAGTGCCATCATTTGTAGCAAACCACTCCCAAGACTTATCAACACAAGTTTTCAAAGCTTCATTTTCTATACATTCCACCAGACTTTTGTTCATGTGATACAAAGATACAGTGTCTTCAGAAAGGAGAAGATCTATATATATGTCGACTCGTGAGAAAGAGATCGCTTCATTACGTTATTCACTTTCCGCTTATCTAATGTGTAGTTATTTGCATTAAGAAAAGGCTCAGAAGCAGTTAACAATCTTAGGTGTCTAATGATTCATTGCCACAAATGAACAGAGATGCAGCATTATACAAACAGTTACCATTGCCTGTTGTCTTGATAGCAACGGAATCAGTGGGCAGTGTTTCATCCCCCTGGTATAAGAGACGTCGATAATTCATCAACAGTCAAATTAGAAAATGCAAAAGAATTCACGCGCTGGTTCAAGATATTTTCTTGTTCATTTTTTATGATTTGTACAGTTTGTCTATTATTTTCTAAAATCCTGTCGTGAAGTTCTTCCATGATTAAACTTCAACACATAAGTAGTGCAGATTATACGACGCATATAGTAAATAGGAAGAAAGATCATATAAATAAACCACAAGATGAAAACAAAAAACTTTCATTTTCCGGAAACTGTACCGTCAACGTAAAATTAATCATTTGTTTTAAATTATACTGAAATTTACAGTGATATCTACTGAATTACGTTCCCTTAAGAAACTGAATTAAATTTTAGCCAAAAAAGTGGGGGGGGGGGGCAGGCCCCCTGGCCCCCCTTGGCCTGGCCCCCCTTTTCCTACGGGCCTGCTGCCTGAGCTGGTTACAAACCTAGGTAGTAAAAAGTGCTGTGATCTGTAAGCACAGGCTTTAGACCACTTGGTCATCAATGGCTTCCATGAAATGTCAAAGCTACTAGATAATTTTAAGGGTAGGGTTTTTTCCCTGATCTGGACAATTTTAGTTGATCTTTGATACATTGCAATTTTTTGAAACAAGGGAATCTTTAAAAAGTGTGAAAATTAAAAATTTAAGAACATGTATTACATGGAAGTAAAATAAAGTTGTAACATCTTTTGAAGTTCTTGGGCCTCATGTTGTGAAAAGAACATACGGTAAGTTAGCAAGTAAGATGCAAGGTAGAGAGTTGATATTAAAATGGTTTGTTGTTGTATAATGGCACATCAGCATTTTTTCTGCTATTCTCAGTGCAAAAGTTTATTAATCTTTATGTATTATTCTAAGTACAAGTTTATGTATGCCTGAGATGTACGAGTATGTATTATGGTCTACCTTTTACAATGGCGTCTCTTTGTTAGGGTGCTAGCCCATCCAAGTCATTTAGCAAGACAAGCAAAACACTCCTCCAGCCCAATATCCTAACAATCAGTGAATCAATCCATATTTTGTTCTTCCTATGTCAAGTGCCAGGCAAGGAAGCAGTATCTCAAATTTTAAAGTATTTATGACCTGACCATGGGTTTGAACCCATGGTCTTCCACTCCAAAGGCAGATAATCTCCCTTGAGTCATCCAAGGAAGTTGGATAGATGAGACTTGACATAACCATTCACCATAGATCTTTACCAGGATGCTTATAACATTTCACACTTACATCAACTTGATGATGTCCCATTTTACAAAATTAATTGATATGTAAATTAATTGGATATTTTTCTACAACACTCCCAATCCGTGCTATATGTATAGGTGTTTTAACAACTTTTGTCTCATCTCTGTATATGACTTGGTGGCCAAATGTTCACACTGCCTTTAGAAGTTTGAATTCCACTCAGGGCAGAAATAGTGTTTGAAAGTTTCTCAGTTTACTTAAAAGGTGATATTTTCTTTTTTTTATAGTCCATCCCAGATTTTTTCGCTGAACCCCTTTATAACACCAAAATCCTGACTGAACAAATAATGGCAATAAAATTAGGATTTTACAGTATGGGATGTATGGATGGTTCTAAAAACTGTTAACACTATATAAAATAAAGAAATCAATTTTATTACATTCAATAGTATTTATTTGCATGTATATAAATGAAGAAAAAAAACCAAAAAACAAAAACAGTACTTGAATTGTAAAATAAACAAAGTACAGAAACAAAAACATAACAAAACTTATTTCTGATACACTGTTAATGTATAGTTACAAGTTAATCTAGAACTACCCGTTAATTGGAGCTATCTTAAAGGTTACAAATACATAGTTGCTTATATATGACTAGCTAGCTAGCTAGATACAAGTGATTTAAATCAATTTTAATGTTAGCACCTTAAACCTATTAAATGTCAAAATAACACATGTAAGACATTAATTCCCATGAGCTCTTATTAACAGATCTACATGTAAGTATTTACATGATTTTAATTCAGATCTGTTATATAAGATCTCTGTAGCTGTAACAGTTAGGAAAACTTATAACTATAAGTTATGACTGGTATTTACGTACCTTAGATGACTTCATATTTAACATCACTTATATTTAGGAACCTAACAAGCACTTGAAAAGAAATGCAGATCAAAAATGTTCTTTACTATATGGATGTACTGGACCATTACAATGGTTATAAGGAATTTGTCTCTACCCAAAGTAAATTATTTATGAAACATGTTAGAAAATAACTAGCATTAATGGGTAATAACTTGCAAAAAATGCACCAACAATTTGATTTAAAAAAATCTTTACAATTAAATGCACCTTTTCAAATTAAAAAAATTGTCTTTGTAGGTTTTCTTTATGAAAGATTAACATTGTCAAATTTATTGCAGAAATAAAGATTTATATATGATGATTTATATACATTGTATATTGCAAGGAAAAACTTTAGCCTTGTATGTCGAATTCATTTTGGAAAAAAAAAAAAAAAAAAAAAAAAAAAAAAAAAAAAAAAAAAAAAAAACCAAGATCAATGAGACAATGTTACAGAGAATATAACTGTAATTAGCATCATTTTATTTTGTTGGCACATTTGAATTAACTATATCTAAACACTGTTTATATACAAAGCTATTTTAAATAAAACATGTATGTATCAATATCTGTAAGATATATCAGTTGGATTTGCCAGTATACCACTTAATACCCTTTAACAGTTTGTGTGCATCATTTTGGAAAATTTATAAACCACCTTTTCTAATTGATATTAAATTGGAAAACATCAATGATGTGATTATATATCCCATGAAAATACAATCATGTAACTTTTAACATCAATGATGTGATTATATATCCCATGAAAATACAATCATGTAACTGTTTAACATCAATAATGTGATTATATATCCCATGAAAATACAATCATGTAACTGTTTAACATCAATGATGTGATTATATACCCCAGAAAATACAATCATGTAACTGTTTAACAAACAAGACAAACATTAGGGATATCACATGTACATTGGTGATCCTAGTCTGAAAACTAATTAACTTAATCACACTTCTTACATTTTCTCTCGCTGAATGAGAAAATTCTGTCAGGGTTAGCCCTGGCTCTTGAAAAGAAGCAGTTAAAATTTAGGAGCCAACTTTAAAATTAAGGAGCCATTGAAATCAAGCTGTAGCAGTAAACCTCAGAAACAAGTGATGTACATGTAAAATGGTTGTCTCAAATGTAACTGTTTGTTATTGCTGCAAAAAGCTAAAATTGGAAATGATAGAGAAACCCCTGTTTAGGGTTTTTATAACAAACATTATACAAATTATTTTTGTTATTATTATTTTTATTTTTTTTAGTTGTTTTTACTTTATTTGTAGATAAAAGTAAAACAAACATACATATACTAGTATATTATGTGAACCAACAAGGATACAGTCATATTAATTTTGTCTATTCAATATCATACATATACATGTATATAGAACATGTACTTTCTTTTTTTAACTCTATTGGAAAATCTTACTGAGGAGGGAAAATACAAATTAGGACCTGGTTGATTAATTTAATCAATTGTTAAGTCAAATTCGTTTAATGCATTTCATCACATATTTTGTACATTTTTTGCTGAAAATATTAAGAGTAAATAGAATTTTACCAGATTCTGAAGCATGTTGTGTTCTAACCAATGATATGTCTATTCCTAATGATTTTTTAAAGTTATGTTAATCACTGATAAATCAAAGAAGCTGTCGGAAAAACATAATCAAAAAGACACACAGACAAATAAATACAGTATGATAAAATAAATAAAATACATGAAGGTTTCTAGAATAATAATGTTTTCTGTATAATGTTAACGTAATTTCTCTGTGATCTCTCATTACCAGATCTATACTGTACAGAAATATCAAATAATATTTCTGTATAATGTTAACGTAATTTCTCTTTGATCTCTCATTACCAGATCTATACTGTACAGAAATATCAAAAAATGTTTTCTGTATAATGTTAACGTAATTTCTCTGTGATCTCTCATTACCAGATCTATACTGTACAGAAATATCAAATAATGTTTCTGTATAATGTTAACGTAATTTCTCTGTGATCTCTCATTACCAGATCTATACTGTACAGAAATATCAAATAATGTTTCTGTATAATGTTAACGTAATTTCTCTTTGATCTCTCATTACCAGATCTATACTGTACAGAAATATCAAAAAATGTTTTCTGTATAATGTTAACGTAATTTCTCTGTGATCTCTCATTACCAGATCTATACTGTACAGAAATATCAAATAATGTTTTCTGTATAATATTAACGTAATTTCTCTTTGATCTCTCATTACCAGATCTATACTGTACAGAAATATCAAATAATGTTTTCTGTATAATGTTAACGTAATTTCTCTGTGATCATCTCATTACCAGATCTATACTGTACAGAAATATCAAATAATGTTTTCTGTATAATGTTAACGTAATTTCTCTGTGATCTCTCATTACCAGATCTATACTGTACAGAAATATCAAATAATGTTTTCTGTATAATGTTAACGTAATTTCTCTGTGATCTCTCATTACCAGATCTATACTGTACAGAAATATCAAATAATGTTTTCTGTATAATGTTAACGTAATTTCTCTGTGATCTCTCATTACCAGATCTATACTGTACAGAAATATCAAATAATGTTTTCTGTATAATGTTAACGTAATTTCTCTTTGATCTCTCATTACCAGATCTATACTGTACAGAAATATCAAGTAATATTTTCTGTATAATGTTAACGTAATTTCTCTGTGATCTCTCATTACCAGATCTATACTGTACAGAAATATCAAATAATATTTCTGTATAATGTTAACGTAATTTCTCTTTGATCTCTCATTACCAGATCTATACTGTACAGAAATATCAAATAATGTTTTCTGTATAATGTTAACGTAATTTCTCTTTGATCTCTCATTACCAGATCTATACTGTACAGAAATATCAAATAATGTTTTCTGTATAATGTTAACGTAATTTCTCTTTGATCTCTCATTACCAGATCTATACTGTACAGAAATATCAAATAATATTTCTGTATAATGTTAACGTAATTTCTCTTTGATCTCTCATTACCAGATCTATACTGTACAGAAATATCAAGTAATATTTCTGTATAATGTTAACGTAATTTCTCTTTGATCTCTCATTACCAGATCTATACTGTACAGAAATATCAAATAATATTTCTGTATAATGTTAACGTAATTTCTCTGTGATCTCTCATTACCAGATCTATACTGTACAGAAATATTAAATAATATTTTCTGTATAATGTTTACGTAATTTCTCTTTGATCTCTCATTACCAGATCTATACTGTACAGAAATATCAAATAATAAGCTTTTGTGTATCAGATCTTAATCAGATCAGTTATATAGGAGAACAGTCAGTCTAGTTTTAACAAACTCTGAAATTTAACAGTTACAAAATTAAGTTACAGACTTACTTATACCCTTACTGAACTTATTTATGGAGGAAAAACAATAACAAAACAAACTGAAAACTTTGAACACATGGTTATTAAGACAAGGAAATCAAAGAAAATTAACCCTGGGTAATTTCTAAATACTATAATTACTTCAATGAAATAAATAATTCAACATATTAATGAATGTTATCATAATTGACATGTTTTTCAAAATCAAAAGAAAAACTACATACCCAAATGTTTAAATAAAACATGCAAATATAAACATACTAAAAGTAAATACATTTAATCACTTCAATTCACAACAGCTAATTTGCCATTTATTTCTTCCATAATTTGTCTTCTCTTACTAAAGCTATACTGAAAATCTGGTTATAGCTGTGGAAATAATAATTTTAACACTACTGATGCTATAAAATTTGTATTTAGACAAATTTAATTTTCATGTAAAACTAGTTTGTAAGGGTAAGGATAATTTTAATTGGCAATAATGGATTGGAATAATGTTGTTTTACACCCAGTCAAAAGTATTTCACTTAAAAATAAGGCTGTCAGAACCGAGACGATGGAGAAAAACAGAGTGCCTGGAGAATATCACAGACCTTGAACAGGCAAAACCAAACTTAAAACTTCCTCACACTCAAAAATTACTGAGTGGGATTCTAATTTAGGACATGAGAGACACTAGTTGTTTACAAGAATAATAAAAATAGTGAATGATAAGGAACAATAGCACATCCTTTCCTCTCAGTCATAAAAATCATCTTTTATCTAATGATTTAGAAACAAGTAAATCTGAAATAAAATAAAGTGCAAGTATTTTTCAATTTGTCATATAACCAGACCTTCAGTCTACCTCCATAGATATACAAGTCTATATAAACAAGATACAATAATTTATGGATTTATTTACATATATATATATACCTGAAGATTTAAATAGCTGCACCAATAAAAAAATATATGTAACATTAAGTCCATAAATACCTATATAAACAATGAGCTTCTGAAACTTGTAACTACAATGAACAATATAATAACTTGTAGTCTCCATATGGTAAGGTTTGGCATTGATTTATCTAATAAGCATGAAAGTACATAATGTAAATGTTTGTCAGATTTAGACAGATTTTTTAATTCTTACTCTAAACTATGATAATTTATAAATGTCTACAATACATATTATTCTCTCCCAGAAGCTTCCATTTTATTGCAAATTGTACAAAGATCCATTTTCATATTTGGTAAAAATTGTAAACTTGTACAAATAGGCAAAAGAAATTGTTGGTTTATTTATAAGATAGGGATAAATGTAAACTACAAACAAATTAATTCAAATGACATTTTATTCAAGTACCTATTTCTGTTTGAAGGGTAAGATTGATGACTTAGAATATAAAAATTGCTGAGGGACCAACAACAAAAGAATGAAACAAAGCAAGACATGTATAAATATATAACATACAGATGTATAAAGTATAATAAAAAAACCTATAACTGGAAGATAATGGTTGCATCATCACTAAAACATTGTCTTTCATAAATATATAAAAAATTGTAAATAGGTGTAAAGAATTCTGATGTTCTAGGATCGCAGAGTTTGTTACAAGATCATAAGGTTTTTAACCAATAAAATTTTCAGAATCAAAAGTTTTGTAACAAATCATCATGGAGTTTGTTACAAGACATCATGGAGTTTGTTACAAGACCAATAGGTTTTTAACCAATCTAATTTTTAGGATCAAAAGTTTTAGAACAAATCATAATGGAGTTTGTTACATGACCAGGAGGTTTTTAACCAATTAAATTTCGGGAATTAAAAAGTTTGTAATAAATCAAATTCAGGAACATGAGATTCCCATAATGTTACCAAAATTTATTGATGGATACAATTAATGAACAATAATGTGTTACTAACAATGTAACAGCTAAAATTGTGTTGTGTTGGTATAAGATAAAAATTTGTTAAATACTGACAAACTTGTCTAGCTAAAACAGAAACTATAGGAGGTACAGAACTAGCTACAATACAGCAGTTACCAGACTGACTCATACAATCAGTTCTTCAGCTATAGAGGTAGAAAGAAATTGCTTATTTCAAATTAATGTCAATTTGTTTTCAATAAGAGAGAACATATACATGTATACAGTATTTAAAAAATTCTAGACAATACAGGCTCCAAGAAGTTTTAGTTATGGAAAATCATTTAAAATTAATTATTAACAAATGTTTATGCTATTAAAGATAAAATAATATTTTTTGCATTGTTGCTTGCATTATATAAAGTAAATTGACCCCAGACTGAAAATTATGTACAGATATGAAAAGTTTTCAGTTTACACATGTCAATTAACCACACTATAGATAGTTTATTAAACATGTTAAAAAGTTTACTTAAGACATAGATCTTTTTGTTTATATGGGTTTTTCATATGCATCTACATTTTAACTAAAAAATGAATCTCTAAGACTAAAGCATTCAACTTTTAAAGGATATTAATTATGAAAAAAAATTACACACATCATACAGACTGTAAGTAAAGATTGAGACACATGTCATATAATACACAAATCTCCTTAATTAAAGGTACAGTAAAACCTGTAAAAGGACATCTTCTATAAAACCAAACTGTCTATTAAGACCAGTGATTTATAGTTCCTTTGCTTTATATTTCACCCTATATAAAGACCACGTCTCTGTACAGGACAGTGTGTTATGTCAACATTTGTATGTATACACTGGTAGAAATTATCATCACCATTTAAGCTAAAGATCCTAAGAATTCTAACTATTTTTAATTTGTAAATAACATTAGAAATACATGTGCTTATTACTACAAGTATCTGATACATTAATTAATGTTTTACAATCATTTTATAGCATGTATGCACACACACACACACACACACACACACACACACACACACACACACACACACAGTTGGAATTCCTGGGTAATCGTTAAGTTCAGGGATGGTGGAAAAACCTGAAAAGCTAAACTTGAGCAAATAGATAATAAACTATAACACACTAAGTTCTATCAGAGATAGAGAGGGATTCAGTCCTAGCAGGGGACAGGTGCTGAGATCTATTAACCAACATTCTAGACCCCAAAAATAATTTTAGGGTTTTACAATAATTCACACATGTCAGTTACTTATCAATTTAACAATTTATAAACATTATATGGGCTTGTCCTTCGTGTGTTTTCATTTGAGTATATTATTCTCATTAAAAATACTCATGGTAGTTAATTATTAAACCCAGTTAAATCTAATTAAATTTTTATTAAAGATGACTCTTTTTAGAAACATAGATGGAATTGCATTTCCTGTAGAAGATAAGAGTTTGTTTCAGCGCAATTAAAAAAATAAATCAAAATCATTACATATTCTTGTCAATATTAATTCACCGCTCCCCCCCCTCCCTCTTTCCAAAAATAGTTTCCCAGTAAAAATTGTTTTTCATATTTATCACAGACTGTAATTCAACCAATTAAATTATCATGATTCAATTAAAAATAAATAACCCAATAGGACTTGCATAGTAAATATTAAGAATGTTAGAAAAGATCATGGAATGTTTGTTGTTTTAAAAAAATTACTAGCAAATGAAGGTAAATTGATTTTAATCATTTTAAATGCTGATGAAAAGCATGGAATGCTGTATTATATATCAAGAACAGAAAATATCTATAGATTTATATGCAAAAACTTCTTACTGACCCAAATCTCAAAATTCAATGGTTCATTAAACATATGAGAATATATATAATATATTATGGTCAGAATTAAACAATATTGACATAGGGACCTCATGAATGTACTTAAATATCAAAACCTGTTACTGGTATTATTTTTGTCCTCTGTAAACATGGAAGCCTTACACACAAGTTAAAATAATTCTTTTTAGAATATTACCAACATGTATTAGCTAATCAAGACATGTTTTATATAAGCTATTATTTCTGGCATGTCTAAGATTTTCATATGTTCAGCATCTTTAAAGATTTCATGATAAACTTTCTGTTTTTGTTTTTTCTGCCATTGTAAACAGCCAAGCAGACTCCGTATATTAACAGTACCATCACCATCATCTGGTATAACTGATGGCTGATAATCAAACCAACTTTTGACATCATACACTAATCTTCCAGGTGTTGGTAATCCGTTTCCATGGAGACAATGAACTTCTACTCCTGGAGGTGTCAAGTCCCTGATGAGATTTTCTGTGTCCTGTCGCATGTAATAGCCATCTTCAAAATTAATGTCCAGTAAAAAATTGTTTGAAATCACGTAAGGTGTAGTTTCTTTTTGGTTGTTGAATTAGGATTTCATCTGGGTTCCAGAATAAGTCAGAGGGCATTAACCAGGCTGTACTGGGCATACTTCTCTGTTCTGGCCTCACTTTTAAGGGACTGACAACCAAACTCAGACCTAAACTATCACCTATTAAAACAAGTTAAACAAATCATAGTAAAGGAATAAGGAAACAGAATTTTATTTTGTCAATGCATAAAATAAAATGACAAAAAATTCTGAAGAGCTAAGTATTCTACCTCGAAATGATTGAAAAGAACTACTAAATTTTCAACTTTTTTATATCTCTATGACCAAGGCAAGTATGACCTGTACATGGTTGTCTTGACAACTTGTCAATTATAACTTATATAACCAAGGCAAGTATGACCTCTACATGGTTGTCATTAACAACTTGTCAGTTTTAACTTATATAACCAAGGCAAGTATGACCTCTACATGGTTGTCATTAAAAACTTGTCAATTATAACTTATATAACCAAGGCAAGTATGATCTGTCCATGGTTATCATTGACAACTCATCAATTATAACTTTTATAACCAAGGCAAGTATGACCTGTCAATGGTTGTCATTGACAACTCATCAATTATAACTTATATAACCAAGGCAAGTATGACCTGTCAAAGGTTGTCATTAACAACTTGTCAATTATAACTTATATAACCAAGTCAAGTATGACCTCTACATGGTTGTCATTAACAACTTGTCAATTATAACTTATATAACCAAGGCAAGTATGACCTCTACATGGTTGTCAATAACAACTTGTCAATTATAACTTTTATAACCAAGGCAACATTACCTCTACATGGTTGTCATTAACAACTTGTCAGTTTTAACTTATATAACCAAGGCAAGTATGACCTCTACATGGTTGTCATTAAAAACTTGTCAATTATAACTTATATAACCAAGGCAAGTATGATCTGTCCATGGTTGTCATTGACAACTCATCAATTATAACTTTTATAACCAAGGCAAGTATGACCTGTCAATGGTTGTCATTGACAACTCATCAATTATAACATATATAACCAAGGCAAGTATGACCTGTCAAAGGTTGTCATTAACAACTTGTCAATTATAACTTATATAACCAAGTCAAGTATGACCTCTACATGGTTGTCATTAACAACTTGTCAATTATAACTTATATAACCAAGGCAAGTATGACCTCTACATGGTTGTCAATAACAACTTGTCAATTATAACTTTTATAACCAAGGCAACATTACCTCTACATGGTTGTCATTAACAACTTGTCAATTATAACTTATATAACCAAGGCAAGCATTACCTCTACATGGTTGTCGTTAACAACTTGTCAATTATAACTTATATAACCAAGGCAAGCATTACCTCTACATGGTTGTCGTTAACAACTTGTCAATTATAACTTATATAACCAAGGAAGTATGACCTCTACATGGTTGTCATTGACAACTTGTCAATTATAACTTATATAACCAAGGCAACATTACCTCTACATGGTTGTCATTAACAACTTGTCAATTATAACTTATATAACCAAGGCAACATTACCTCTACATGGTTGTCATTAACAACTTGTCAATTATAACTTATATAACCAAGGCAAGCATTACCTTTACATGGTTGTCATTAACAACTTGTCAATTATAACTTATATAACCAAGGCAATCATTACCTCTACATGGTTGTCATTAACAACTTGTCAATTATTACTTATATATAATAATTACAATTATAACTAGAGATTGTAACTGGGATACCAGTTACGTATGATTCCCCACCATCCATAATCTATATATTGTCTAAAATATACACCTGCTGATGGACTGATCTTGAGATGGATCGATAGTATTCATTACTAGTAATCGAAAGCTGACTAAGAGAAAGGGCGGAAGACAAGTAAATTTAAAGTTAACATCGAATTGTACAATTATAATTCGAGTAGTATTCATTTTAATATATATTTTCATTCCCTCATACCCCATTGTTGCAACAACGTTTTTTGTTAAAAGAAACCAATTGATCACGGGAGTCCGAATCTGCATGTTTAAATTTATAATTCGAAATGTATGTAAATTTTACAAGTTCAATAGATCAGAATCAAGCGTTCTGTCTTCTAACATAGACCCTATCCATTAATTTGGCAATTACAATTAGCTGGTGTATTTTGATTGGACAAGTATTCAACTTTGATTGATAGCAAATCTATTTCACGAACTGTGAGGTGTTTAACCAACAAATTTGATTGACGTGTGTCATGTCTGTGAAGTAGTCATAACCTACATATTTAATTTAATGGATAATTGACAAAGAGATTAAAGCAATTATACATATCAAAACATGTAATAATGCTATTGAATTTGTTTACAATTCTTTGAATAGGAATTTAATCCTGTAAAATTGCCTTAAGAAATGAAATCAAGTATGCAATAAGATAGTGTTTCTTGACTGAGGGTGGGTGTTAAGAATTCTGGCTTCCCACCCCTACCCTCTCTTGAAAATGATTTCCTGGAGGTTTTTATCACTCTTTTCAAAAGTCCATAATGAACAAGAAAATATACAGATGAGTGGAAGAGATTTTAACTATTTAAAAGCTATACATGTACATAGCACTACCCACAGTGGGAAATGACCTTAGATGCCCTTTATTAATATCACTCTATTCAACTTTTCATAAGGAACCAGAAAATACATAAATTAGGGGTGGGGATTTCAATAGTTTAAAATTAACTTAGCACCACCCAGCCCTACCCTTCAGTGGGAAAAGACCTTAGGTGTCTTTGATTAGTGTCATTCTTTTCATTTTATCATTAGGAACCAGAAAATATATATTTTAGGGGTGGGGATCTCAACAGCTTAAAAGTTGGAGATTGAATGATGCGTTTAACTTGTTTGGCAGTGCTGATATTTTTAACAATTTAATACATAGTAACTGAGAATTTATTAAGAACAAATTCTGTATGTGAGAAAGAGGTTAGTCACTTAATTAACATGTAGTTCATTAACATTCAATCATTTTTGTTTAGTGCTTAACTTTATACATTAATTCAGATTACCCATTTTTTTCGGGCGCTCATATATCTGAGAAACTGAATAAGAAAGAAGAAGATTCTGTAAGAGTTATCTCTCTTTGTACGTATTGGACAGAAAGATGTTTGGTATTAAATTACGCAATTTACACGCACCGACCGCTGAGCCGTCGAGATAGAAAAAAAATTGATCATTTATCCATATCTTCCAAGATAGCAGATTGTTGGTACCAAATTTCATCGAAACCCATCATACCGTTTCCGAGTTCTGTACCGGACAATTTTAAGGAAAAATAAAAAATTATAATAATAATAATAAGAATAATAATAAGAAGAAACAGAACGAAAACAATATGATTCCCCACCTTTGGGTGGGGAATCATAAAAATATTGCCAAAGTGGGGGGATTTCTTCTTATATGAAGAAAACCATCTTTAAACCATTTTAAATTCTCCTACCTGAGACAAAGTTTTGGGGTGGGGTGTTGGGTTTCTTACCTGAAGCAAATAGTCTAAGTGTTTTGATGACTCCACCCCATACTCCAGCTAGTGTTATAAATCTCTGTATGTACTTGTCCTTCCAAGCTTGTGTCTGGTGATTCAGGAAGTACAAGGTTACTGGGTTCCCCATACTGTGACCCACTAGTGTCACTCTACTGTTATTGTTAAGGGTGTAAGTCTCTTCAATCAATGATTTAAGTTTGACATAGAATTCTCCTAATTCATCTGTAAAATAAACAAATATATTTACTATCATAATTGAAATATAAATTGCTAGATATTTGGCCTTTCTTACTAGAAAAATAAACCAAAGCTGAAAATCTAAATCTTGTGCATCAAAAAACTGCAATTGGCCTGAGACACAATAGGTATAGAGTTGCCTCCCATTTACTGCTAGACAGCTTCTCTATAGAAGATAAGTCCATATCAACAAATAGAAAGCAAATAATCAAATACTTAATTATCTACAAATAATTAAATACTTAATTATCTACAAATAATCAAATACTTAATTATCTACAAATAATCAAATACTTAATTATCTACAAAATTAAAATATTTTGCATTAAAACTTTAATTTATTGATTAATAAATTTATTTATTTATCAAAAACTTCTTCTGATCTGTAAATGTAACATGGATAAATCAATAAATAAATAGATAATCTTTTTAATTTGGTGGGGAAAAGATAGCCCAGGTATATTTATTAATGGCATAATTCTTCTAGACTTTAAAACAATATGGCTACAATAGCTCAATTGCTTTTACTGGTACAATATATGTAGAATTGTGGATTTTTCTTTAGTTAGCCTCAATGCAGTGACAATGGTGACTTGAAATACTCATATACAATGTATGTATATAGGTCCTGGGTGAGGTTTGAATTTAAAACCCTTTGTTTTCAATGCCTTGAAGTATCACCCAGTGCAGCACATAATTCTGGTAGTATGTATATCAGGTTTTTTTTCTTTTCTTTTTTTTTTTCTTTTTTCTTTTTTTTTTTTTTTGGATTAAAGTCAGGTGTGTACCAGATTTTTATTTTACCAGCAGTTAATGTTTATTCTGAGCCTATTTCTTTTTACAAAGTATGTAACATACCATAGTTCAAGGTAAATAGTTTCCTGACTGTCCTATACTAGTGAAAAATAATTATTGGATAAATAAAATGATAGTGACCTGCTCCATGACATAACAAGTAGCTCGAAAATAAACTGGACAGTTGATCTACCTCAACATCTAGCCTAATGAAAATAGCCCTTTACAAATAAAGATGTTTGCACATACCGGGTAATCTCATTAAGCTTGTAAATAGGACACTAGCAAGATTGATGAACACATTCTAATAAAAGAAAGTATTGATATAAAACTGACATAAATAAGAAACTTCTACATGTATTTTATCTTGACAAGTAAGAACTTAATGACAATTACCAAACAAAAGTTCATAAATATCTGTACTTTATCATCGATGGGCATTAAAACAGATTTTGCCCACTTTCCGAAATATGCAAATTAATTAATTAAAAGAAGTCATGTTCACTGCTACTTCATTGACTAGTATATTGTGTGTTTTATCTTTAATATATTGGCTGAGAATATGATACAAGTTAAGTGGTCAACTGGCAATTAAAGCATTAGATTGTTAAAGGTAAACTTTTAAGGGTCGGGAAAGGTTATAATAATAATAATAATAATAATAATAATAAAAATAATAATGTGTTGCTGAATTTTGGTCAGTTGTAAATACCACAATTGATGTCTTTTAAGTAAAGATTTAAAATTACTGATTTAATTATTATAATGACTTTTTTAAAACTTCATACTTATATTTTACCCAAAATATTTGTCACATGTTATAACCTGTTTTTTCTTAATTAATGGAGGATCTGTAACCTGATATTTCACTGATATAGTTTCATAACCTAAATTACAAAAAGACTACTTATCTGTGTACTATATATTAAAATCTGTATGTGAATTATCAGGATGTGTTCAGTGCAGTAAAACAGTTAAAATCTTACTTGGTGCTTTACGGAAATCATACGGAGCTCCCCTGATCGAGACATTACGTACATATCCCTCTGCTACCAGAGAATCAACAATAGGTCCAAAATATGAAGCTTTAAAACAAAACATTGAAATAATATTACATAAACATATTAAAAAAGAATAATTTGTATTACAATGGCTTTACAACAAAAATACAAATATAAATGATAGTATAAAATAGGCCTATAATATAATAAACAGCTGCGCCTGGAGCGCATGATACGCCCGTCATATATTTAAACTTCTTTTTTAAAGTCTTAAGCAACTTGACATTTAGCTGAAACATATTTTTTTAAAACAAAAGTAGCAAATTTATTTCTCAATGTTTATTCACATACCCTTTTTGATTATAGGACAAATATAACACAAAAGTTCAAATGATTTTTGAGTTACAACATGCAAAAAAATGCCTAAAATTTGACAATTAAAGGCCAATAACTCTACAATAAGAAAACATACGAATCTCAAAAATAAAAGGGAGCTCTCTGCCATGGATACCAATATAACACAAAAGTTTCATTCAAATTGTTCAAAGCATTTTTGAGTTATTATACAACATGCAAAAAAATGCCTTAAATATGACAATTAAAGTCCCATAACTTCGCAGTGACAAAAAAAAGGAATCTCAAAAATAAAAGGGAGCTCTCTGCCATGGATACCAATATAACACAAAAGTTTTATTCAAATTGTTCAAAGCATTTTTGAGTTATTGTACAACATGCAAAAAAATGCCTAAAATTTGACAATTAAAGGTCAATAACTCTGCAATGAGAAAACATACGAATCTCAAAAACGAAAGCAAGCTTTCTGCCTTAGATACAAACATTTCACAAAAGTTTTATTACAATTGCTCAAAGCATTCTTGAGTTAGTGTACGACGTGTGGACATACGGATGAAGGGACGGACTGCGCCATACCATAATAAGGCCCGTCAAAGACAAAAAAAAACAAATAAAAAACAAGTCCTGTCACACTCCTTCTTGGTTTTAAGTCCAGGGCCAATAAAATTTGAAAGTACAATTGTTACAATTTTGAGAGAGAGAGAGAGAGAGAGAGAGAGAGAGAGAGAGAGAGAGAGAGAGAGAGAGAGAGAGAGAGAGAGAGGTAAATGTTAGTTTTGTACCTGTTTCATTTATCATCCTGAAAATTTCTCAACATAATTGTATCAAGAGTTAAGAATATTTCACTTATATAGAATAGTAGAGGAAACTTGGATATTTGTAAAAAAAACCACTGACCCTTAGTAAACAAAATGATAAACACTTTATAAGTTAACACTATATTTCATCTTTATCACTGTCATTGGGAAAAGGGGAGATAACTGAAATCATAGATAGAGAATGTTCCTTCTATTGGAAATGACTGAATAGAACAAAAAATTCAAAGTTTTAGATAAGTAAATAGTACCTACTTTGACTTAGCTCAGATGGATCTAGATATTCTACAGTTTTTGTGTGCCCAAATTGTGATGTCTTAATATCCACACCAGCTACATTATGTGTTGTATGAGTGACTCTGTCATATTCCAATCTAAACTCAAGAAATATAAAATGTAAGTTACACAGTGTATTTCTTGGTGGCCAATAATGGTTTGTACAAGGTTGTTTAACTTCATATTGAATGAGAACAAAGCAAACAGTAATAAAAAAAGAGGAGTAATTGTCTTTAGTCCAAATCAAGATTCTGTCATTTACCCGGTATATCAAAGCACTCAGATTTAGAAGATGGAGGAACCTCCATGGAGTATCCAAGGAAATTACTGACATTTGAGAAGGAAACTGACTAAGTTTTTCACTCTAAACCCAGGGAATGTAGAACTCTTAATTATTGTTCCGTAAATGCTAAATACAATTATTTGTCTTACATTACTGTGGAACATTAGACCTAAAAGAACCTGTGATTTTATAAATATATGGCTAAGTTAATTATAATTAAGACAAAATGTAAAGACTTCTTACCTCATATTATCTACAAAACAGTCAATTACATATGGTGCTATTTCTTCTAGATTTAACCACAGACTAAAATAACCATCTGACTGACGCTCACACCAAACATGAGGGATTGAAGTCTTGTTTAACTTTCCAATTAATTGACTTCCACCATCTCCTGGTACTGAAAACAAGAGGCCCAATAGGGCCTGTGATGCTCAACTGGCTGCATATGTAAGACACTGTTTGTTTTTGATTGTAATGCTGTTTAACGTTCAACTCAAGAATATTTAACTTTTATGGAGACTGTCAGTTTTGGAAATGGTGGAGGACACTGGAGTATCGGAGAAAACCATGACCAAGCAGCAAGTTAACTGACAAACTTTCAAAGATGAAGTGCTAGCCCCACTAGGCATTAATGCACAATGTCAGGGGTGAAAGGTGCTATGATTCGTAACATCGAATGCTTAAGACCACTTGGCCACTGTGGTGCCTGTAAGACAATGTCATGTGGTTACCATAATTGGTTTATCAGCTTAAGAGGGGAAATAAATTGAGCTTATGACCATTATTGCTTCAATAAAGCCTACTTTGCAACACACACATGCAGGCATGCTTCACTATGCCATAAACTCAGCTGGGTTTAGCCAGTGTAGGAACCTTCCACACAAAGTTTGGTTCCAATTCGCCCAGTGGTTTTAGAGGAAAAGATTTTTACTAAATACTACACTAATTTGCATATTTCTTGAAAATTGGGTCAATAAAAATTTTCTCAGAAAAAAACATATAGTATACTTTCTATGGTCATTTTTGTTTGTTTTTTTTTTCTATTTTTAGTTATGATGGCCATCTTTGATGTCAGACAGGGTTGCCTGGTACAACCTTTAGTCAGGCAGACATTTGGCCCTTCACACAAAATTTCATTCCAATTGGCCCAGTGGTTTCAGAGAAGAAGATTTCAAAATATTTCGCTAAATATTATACCTTATGCATAATTCTTTAAAATCAGGTCAATGAAAAATTTCCTACCAAAACCGGTTAAATATGTTTAATCCCTCATGATATACTTTGTATATTTCAAATTTGAGCTTAATTGGTTGAAAATTGGATCTACAATGGCAATTTTAGTGTTTTTTCTATTTATAGTAACAGCGGCCATCTTCGATGTTGGACAAGGTTGTCTCGTAACAACTTTAGTCAGGCCAACGTAGGGACCTTCCACACCAAATTTGGTTCCAATTGGCCCAGTGGTTTCAGAGGAGAAGTTTTCAAAGAATTGATTAAATATTACACCTCATTTGCATAATTCGTAAAAATCGGGTCAACGAAAAATTTCTCAGAAAAACCCATTTTATATGTTGAATGCCCCGCTATCTACTCTCTACATTTCAAATTTGAACAAAAATGTTAAAAAAATGACTCAACAATGGCTATTTATGAGTTTTTGCTATTTATAGTAACAGCGGCCATCTTGGATGTCAGGCGGGGTCACCTGGTACAAACTTTGGCCTACCCCACCTAGGGACCTTCCACACTCAATATGGTTCCAATTGGCCCAGTGGTTTCAGAGGAGAAGATTTTTAAAGAATAAATTAAATATTACACCTCATTTGCATAATTCGTAAAAATCGGGTCAACAAAAATTTCTCAGAAAAACCCGTTTTATATGTTGAATGCCCCACTATCTACTCTCTACATTTCAAATTTAAACAAAAACAATTAAAAAATAAATCAGCAATGGCTATTTATGAGTTTTTGCTATTTATAGTAACAGCGGCCATCTTGGATGTCGGGCAGGGTCGCCTGGTACAAACTTTGGTCTATCCCACCTAGGGACCTTCCATACCAAATTTGGTTCCAATTGGCCCAGTGGTTTCAGAGGAGAAGATTTTTAAAGAATTGATAAAATATTACACCTCATTTGCATAATTCGTAAAAATCGGGTCAACGAAAAATTTCTCAGAAAAACCCGTTTTATATGTTGAATGCCCCGCTATCTACTCTCTACATTTCAAATTTGAACAAAAACAATTAAAAAATAAATCAGCAATGGCTATTTATGAGTTTTTGCTATTTATAGTAACAGCGGCCATCTTGGATGTCGGGCAGGGTCGCCTGGTACAAACTTTGGTCTATCCCACCTAGGGACCTTCAATACCAAATTTGGCTCCAATTGGCCCAGTGGTTTCAGAGGAGAAGATTTTTAAAGAATTGATAAAATATTACACCTCATTTGCATAATTCGTAAAAATCGGGTCAACGAAAAATTTCTCAGAAAAACCCATTTTATCTGTTGAATGCCCCGCTATCTACTCTCTACATTTCAAATTTGAACAAAAACAATTAAAAAATAAATCAGCAATGGCTATTTATGAGTTTTTGCTATTTATAGTAACAGCGGCCATCTTGGATGTCGGGCAGGGTCGCCTGGTACAAACTTTGGTCTATCCCACCTAGGGACCTTCCACACCAAATTTGGTTCCAATTAGCCCAGTGGTTTCAGAGGAGAAGATTTTTAAAGAATTGATAAAATATTACACCTCATTTGCATAATTCGTAAAAATCGGGTCAACGAAAAATTTCTCAGAAAAACCCATTTTATCTGTTGAATGCCCCGCTATCTACTCTCTACATTTCAAATTTGAACAAAAACGGTTAAAAAATAAATCAGCAATGGCTATTTATGAGTTTTTGCTATTTATAGTAACAGCGGCCATCTTGGATGTCGGGCGGGGTCGCCTGGTACAAACTTTGGTCTATCCCACCTAGGGACCTTCCACACCAAATTTGGTTCCAATTGGCCCAGTGGTTTCAGAGGAGAAGATTTTTAAAGAATTAATTAAATATTACACCTCATTTGCATAATTCGTAAAAATCGGGTCAACGAAAAATTTCTCAGAAAAACCCGTTTTATATGTTGAATGCCCCGCTATCTACTCTCTACATTTCAAATTTAAACAAAAACAATTAAAAAATGAATCAACAATGGCTATTTTTGTGTTTTTGCTATTTATAGTAACAGCGGCCATCTTGGATGTCGGGCGGGGTCGCCTGGTACAAACTTTAGTCTACTCCACCTAAGGACCTTCCACACCAAATTTGGTCCCAATTGGCCCAGTGGTTTCAGAGGAGAAGATTAAAGTTTACGCACGCACGCACGGACGCACGGACGCACGGACGCACGCAAAACCATGCCATAAGCTCAGCTGGCTATAGCCAGTTGAGCTAATAATAATAATAAGAAGAAGAAAGATTAAGAAAATGAAAAAAGATAAAAAGAAAAAACTATGGATTCAGGTCATCTGTACCTGTGGCATTTTTCTTCAATGTGCAGTGCAGGACTCAGATTCACTATACTATAGTGCTAGATCAAAATTAAACAGATTACACATATTGAATGTGAACATAACTGAAAGTGAAAAAAGTCTGTGCATGTAAGATTTGAACTAGGAGTGTCTTTGGGAGACATATTCTCAGGTCAAGAACATTGTTCTTGTGTCAGAATCTCACCATAACATCATGAACTAACATCGAGAACATTGTTTGCAGAACAAAATCTCACACTACCTATCTAGCAGAGAGTGAAGAACAAAGTTCGCAGTAAAGTGATAAAGTCATACTAACGTAAAAACACATCGGGTATTTTGATGGTGAAGATTTCCATAATGTCTTTAATAAATGTTAAAACCATATGTATAGTATAATTTTGTATTCACGCTTGAAACTATACTTTACTGAGCTTATTGTATATTTGATAATGTCAAAGATGGAGGATTTGTATGTCTGGTCCTGATATGTTATTTACATAACAACATTTTCCAGGCAACTCTGGATTGTAATTCTGCATTTATATTATACATAGGACTGGTAGGATAAGATGCTCTCTATGTTGTTTACTTATAAAAAGTTCTCAGTGCTATGGTGATTTTACACGAGAACAACTTTCTTATGACTCTATATAGTTAGAAAATATATCTCTTAAAGTCCACCTAGTGCACCTTTATGATGACCAAAAAGATCGTTTAAAATCTGAGAACCGCTATAATACTGAATGATTTAGCATTTACTGGTCCATGATTACCAGTGACATGATAAAGCTTTTGTTTTACAAAGAACATTTTTTCAGCTACATGTTTAGTAGTTTATCTTTGATTATTGATGGTCAAATTATTAAATCTGCATGTTTCAGTAACCCCTGCCCTTGATAGCGTGGAAAGTCTAGGAAGTGACCTCTTTGTTTCCTCCAATTAAAGCTCTAACGTAGTTTTGAAGTCGATATGGTTCTTAGCGTAGACTGTTGTACTAAAAATTTCAATTTAACATCATCTGACATGATGTCAACAACCCCCCCCCCCCCCCCCCCGCCAAGTTATTGATAGACATTCAGTATTCTACTGAGCACAGTTTTGTAACAAATTACATATTTCAAATCACCAACTTACCAAGTATGACGGGACTCAACTGTTTTTGATTTAAAGATCGCTGATTTGATTCGTAAAATAAACAAAACAAGATCACCAAGTACATCGCATGTTGAACCTCCATAGCTTTAACCCGAGTATCTGGCGTTATGACTGAAATTCAACAGTGAAAAACATCCGCTCACACAGGTCAAGGGTCATGTGACACAGTCAAAATGTCACGCGATTTTGAGTCAATAATAATTGCGCATTAACATAATAAATAACGGTGATTGTAATATTATAAGACCGATATCCTAAATATGATTATGATGGACTTCATAATGATGAAGTTCATTAAATATAGTCCAGTCAATCTAACAGAAAAAAGGGTCGAACATAGAACTAGTTGCAACAGAATTTATTTTATCACCAAGACATGGCTTAAATGTTTTATCTATATCGTATAAAATGACTCTAATAAGGGGGAAATGGCAAAATTTCCTTTTTAAGTGGATAACCGTAAAGAAAAAGTGACAAATTGAATGAGATAGCATATTGAAGCATCTATAAACTTCTCACAGGAACATTTATCTAACATATTTTCTTGCATTATATTATTGTCCAAGTTACATTGGTTGTAACTAATAAGGATTTTAAAGAAATGTGACCACTAATTTGTAAGTTATAAAGTCAAGTTCAAATACTCTATTTGAGGCTAAATTTATGTAGCAAAACTGGATGAGGTCGCATACTTGGGGGGTCAAAAATTCCGGCTAACAGTGACATTTATTTGACAAATTTTCTTGCATTATGTAATTGTCCAAGTTACATTTATTGTAACTAGTTAGTATTAAAAAATGTGATCGCTAATTTTTACGATATCGGTTTTGAAAAACTACTGAACATGCTAAATGGCTAAATTAAAAAAGCAAATATGAACGAGATAGCACACATCTGGTACATTTTCTTGCATCATTTTATTGTCCAGGTTAAAGTTATTGTAGCAAATAAGGTTTGAAGAAATGTAAGTGTTATTTTTGAAGATGCTGGGTTTGACAAAACGTACTTGAGGCTAAATTTGTGAAACAAAATTGAACGAGATAGCATGTTTGATGGGTCTAATCTAAAAAAAGTTACATCTGAAAATTTCCTTGCATGATTTGATTATTTAAGATACAATTATTCACGGTAACTAGAAAGTTTGATATGATCAACACCGTTAAATCTTATGAAGTTACAGAAATTAAAAAAAAAAACACAGTGCTATTTGCCGGCTAAGTTTGTTAAGGGAAATAACTCTGGATACCATATTTTGCATGAAAATTTTGACGTGTCAACACAAGTTAAACATTAAAATCCATTTTTCTATAATAACTCACAACTTAAATTTGAAAAAAATTAAATTGTTTAGTATTTAGATAAAAATGGCCTAAATAAACATGTAACCTTGTTCAATTTTTAATTATAAAATTACCTGATGAGGGTTATTTTACCCGAAACCTGCGTCTAATGCACAAAAACTGGTAATCGTTAACATTTACTGTTTCCTCGACTTCGATAGCAGTCCTTGTACCCAAATTAGAGCTGCTTATTTGTTTAAAATATATGTCTCCATCAATGAAAAATGATATGTATATATATTTAAGAAATGACATTCGTTTTGACTATCTTCATGGAGGTATGAAGGATAATAGCCTATTTCATGCCTTCGGCTTTTATGCAGTTTGAGATACTAAGTCCATAATCCTTCATAGCTCAATAAAGATATTCAAAACGAGTGTTATTTTTTTTTAAATATACATTAATCAAAGTTAATGAAATTCCATCTGAATCGTTACAGTCATATTCTAATTTTGCACTAAAGTTCTTCGTTTTCATCATATTCCATATTAAAGTCAAATTTGGAATTAGCACAAGACTCCTCTGCATTCATCGCAACCAACAGAGCAAGATAGGTCATGTTTACGGCAGTTACATCTCCTGCTATCACAGTTTTTACAATTACATTTAATTACTTTAAGTAGTGCATCAGGAGCCGGGGCTAGATCGGTTCTGAGAGGACAAAGAATGTTTGACACAAGTTTCCAGCCCCAGTCAGTTGGATTCAAATCGTTCCCAAGCCATTGTTGAATCTGGTGATACACGTGCAAGCTGTAATATTTAGAAGCAGCTTTTTCACCTGCCCGTGGATCACTTCCTGTTTAGTTGATGAAATTGACATAAAGACATCAGCCTGCATTTGGAAATACAGCTCACTAATACGCTTTAATACTGCTTGTTTCCCAACGCCAAAGATGCGAGATGTTGTATCACATTCGGTTAATGCTTGGACAAATAATAGGTATTTACAAGCTGATTTGCCAAGGATGGACTTTGTGCGCAGAATATCCCAAACCTTCTTATGTTGTTTGGAATCGGACGTAAAATAAATGTTGTTGGTATCAGGATCAGCATGGAAACAAAGCAGAACGAGGAGATCCACATCCTCTCCGAATAGAACCGTATCGTTAGTAAGAGCTGCTTCAACAGCTCTTTTTGCAATCAGGTAATCTGCGTCAGAGGTAGCATGTACTACGCCACAACCGATATTACCAAGCCTGTCACTGAGCATATTGATATGTAATTTTGCTTGTTTTCCACGTTGGCAATTTAGTGTTCCTTTTTTGATTTGAGTGGTGTATCTAGTGTAAAGCTTAGGACAGTACCGCTCACACCCTTGGTTCGTCTCACATGCGTTACATTTTTAGTTGAAGGTCCTTGTGCATATCCATCAAAGACAACAATTGGTTGCGTATATTTTCGCTGAATGTAATCGATGTAAACCTGACATATTGCTCCAAATGTTGATCCACGCTGCCACGGTATTCGCTGTAAGAGTGGCCCTCCGTCAATTACATACTTTTCGTCCTGTGGAATAGGTTGCGTTGGAGAGCAATTACCAAGATTCCAGATCGCATTGGCAAGACTTGGTTTCTGGGCTTCACGAAGAAGACCTGTTGAATCAAAAAGAGATGATGGATAGCTAGACAATTCAAACCTTAACAAGTCTGATGCATCGTCTTTAATCAAATTTGCTGCTGTGATTAGCCGCTGGAACAGAAGTTGTGGGTCAGTTTGAATCACATCATTATCAACCTTCACATGGTGTTTGACATTTATGGTAACAACTTGAAAACTTTTTTTGAAAGAGAACACAAAAACATCCTTGCCAGCCATTTCAGAAACCAACTTTCCACCCAGTTCTCTTGCCATATGAGCGTTCACTGATTTGTCAGCTGTCATTTTTGTATCAATGATGTAGAGACTGCTCTCTTCCGTGAAAGGGCTCCTCTCCTGTAGATATTCAAACAAGATCTCGATGTCTTTCTTATCTCGGTGCATCGTAGACTCACTGCTGTCTTCGTGTTGCTCACTAGTGAGGTAATTAAACTAATTAAAACTAACAAAATGCATATTGTAATTAAATAAATTGCAACAAAAAATAAATAAAATAACAAACAAACAAACAAACAAAAAATTATTTATTTGGTCGAAATCAATTAATATATGCCAAATTCATTCCATATATCTAAATTTTGACCACAACGGGCCTCCGTAGTGTGCAAGAAAACCCCCAACGCGCGTGTGGCCTTTAATATGACAAAAAAAAAAAAAAAAAAAAAAAAAAAAAAATTAGAAATAAAAATGAATAATAAAAAAAACATCGTTTTTATTCTTTTATTTTGTTCATATGTTAAGTTATAGGGCGTAGATGTATGTAGATTGTCTGGAAATCTATCAAAGATTACTCTGCGCTCGATGTATACATGTATATACACGTGATGATGTCAGCCACCACCTCCCTCAACAGCTTCGTTTCCGATCAGTTTTAAATGAAGATTTGATAGGTAAACGAACATATATTTTTGTGTTGACTACCTTAACTTGTATTGAAATAACCCTTTTTCAACCCATTTTTGTTTGTATTTTTGCTGTGAAGACGAAGAATACTTCTATTTGCTGAAAATTCTTTGGATGGAGGCCCGTGAACGTCAAAACCTTCCGATAATATACGAAATTTTTAACTCTATAAAAAAGCAACTTTCACCACAAAATTTTTTTGGGACTTTTTATATGATGTTTATGTGTCGATATATTATTTATTCCAACAATAAGAAATTCTGTTGCAATTAGTTCTAGGTTCATTCATAGATTGACTAGACTAATAAGGTCACATAAATGATGGCTCCAATTAAAGTTGTTCAGACTCAATACATTTTCTTGTTAAAAGCCTGATATTAAAAAAAGTTGATAAACGTTTTAATGAGTAATTATCCTAGATTAATCAATGAAACTGAGAAGGGTATTAATGATTAATTTTCACCAGTAGTCGGAAAAGCAAGAGAAACCCCCCCCCCCCCCCCCCCACACACACACACATCATGGCCAGTTTTACTACCGGGCTTCACTAAATGCCATTAAAAACAGAACCGAGTTCAGTTATATATTTGTTTTATTTCTTTTTTACAGAAAAGAAATTATAATCATGATAATCATCAATCAAATTTTTTATGAGTTTGCTTAAACATACCGTGAAGGTTGTAAGAAAATAACGGGTTATTTTTATTATTATTATTTTTAGCTCACCTGGCTTTAGCCAGCGTGAGCTTATGGTATGATGCGGCGTGTGTATGTGCGTGCGTGCGTGCGTGCGTGCGTCCGTAAACTTTACATTTTAATCTTCTTCTCCAATACCACTGGGCCAAATTTGATGAAACTTGGTAACCATTATGCCTGGGTGAAGCCCTTTCAGATTTGCAAAAATGAAAGAGTTATGTCCCCTTGGGGCCCCATAAGGGGGGAAATAGTGAAAAACTTTAAAAATCTTCTCCTCTGAATGTACAAGAGATATACCTTAGTTATTTCATTTATACCATCCCTAGGTCATCTAGTTTCAGATTTGCACAAATGGTAGCCATGAGGCTCAAAATGGGGAAATTATAAGGTACTAAGTGGGAAAATTGCTTAAAATTATATATTTGTCACTATATCTTGAAAACAATTGACTTTTTGTATAGGCATGTATATCAGAATATTGTAGGTATTGTGACAAAGATCATTTTGATATATGATACAAGGTCATATGTTCAAAGGTCAAGGTCACAGCTGCAAAAGAAGACTTAAATTGCTAATTATCTTGAAAACTATTAACTTTTTGTATAGGCATGTATATTAGAATGTTGTAGGTATTGACATGACGATCATTTTGATATATGGATCAAGGTCATATGTTGAAAGGTCAAGGTCACAGCTGCAAAAGAAGACTTAAATTGCTTATTATCTTGAAAACTATGAACTTTTTGTATAGGCATGTATATTAGAATATTGTAGGTATTGTGACAAAGATCATTTTGATATATGATACAAGGTCATATGTTCAAAGGTCAAGGTCACAGCTGCAAAAGAAGACTTAAATTGCTAATTATCTTGAAAACTATGAACTTTTTGTATAGGCATGTATATTAGAATGTTGTAGGTATTGACATGACGATCATTTTGATATATGGATCAAGGTCATATGTTGAAAGGTCAAGGTCACAGCTGCAAAAGAAGACTTAAATTGCTAATTATCTTGAAAACAATTGACTTTTTGTATGGGTATGTATATAAGATTATTGTAGGTATTGACATGACAATTATTTTGATATATGGTTCAAGATCATATGTTGAAAGGTCAAGGTCACAGCTTCAAAAAAGACTTAAAATGCTAATTATCTTGTAAACTATGAACTTTTTGTATAGGCATGTATATTAGAATATTGTAGGTATTGTGACAAAGATCATTTTGATATATGATACAAGGTCATATGTTGAAAGGTCAAGGTCACAGCTGCAAAAGAAGACTTAAATTGTTAATTATCTTGAAAACTATAAACTTTTTGTATGGGCATGTATATTAGAATATTGTAGGTATTGACATGACAATCATTTTGATGTATGGTTCAAGATCATATGTTGAAAGGTCAAGGTCACAGCTGCAAAAAAAAAGACTTAAATTGCTTATTATCTTGAAAACAATTGACTTTTTGTATAGGCATGTATATTAGAATATTGTAGGTATTGTGACAAAGATCATTTTGATATATGATACAAGGTCATATGTTCAAAGGTCAAGGTCACAGCTGCAAAAGAAGACTTAAATTGCTAATTATCTTGAAAACTATGAACTTTTTGTATAGGCATGTATATTAGAATGTTGTAGGTATTGACATGACGATCATTTTGATATATGGATCAAGGTCATATGTTGAAAGGTCAAGGTCACAGCTGCAAAAGAAGACTTAAATTGCTAATTATCTTGAAAACAATTGACTTTTTGTATGGGTATGTATATTAGATTATTGTAGGTATTGACATGACAATTATTTTGATATATGGTTCAAGATCATATGTTGAAAGGTCAAGGTCACAGCTTCAAAAAAGACTTAAAATGCTAATTATCTTGTAAACTATGAACTTTTTGTATAGGCATGTATATTAGAATATTGTAGGTATTGTGACAAAGATCATTTTGATATATGATACAAGGTCATATGTTGAAAGGTCAAGGTCACAGCTGCAAAAGAAGACTTAAATTGTTAATTATCTTGAAAACTATAAACTTTTTGTATGGGCATGTATATTAGAATATTGTAAGTATTGACATGACAATCATTTTTATGTATGGCTCAATGTTATATGTTTAAAGGTCAAGGTCACAGCTGCAAAAAAAGACTTAAATTGCTTATTATCTTGAAAACAATATTGAGTGCGGAAGGTCCTTAGGTAGTATAGATTCAAAATTGTATCCGACATGTCTGTCAGAAATCCAAGATGGCTGCCATTACTATAAATAGCAAAAATAAAAAAAATGGCCATTTTGGGTTGATTTTTGTACTGATTTTGTTGAAATTTGAAACATAGAAAATAGATGTCGGGGGATAAAACATATATAACAGGTTTTTCCTTACGATTTTTCGTTTGTGTAATAATTACGTAATATGCAAATAAGGTTTATTTTTAGCCATAATCTTTGAAAATCTTCTTCTCTTAAAGTACGTGGCCAATTGAAAGGATATGGAAGTGTGGAAGGTCCTTGGGTGGTATAGATTCAAAATTGTATCCAACATTTCTGTCGGAAATCCAAGATGGCCGCCGTTACTTTAAAGTAGCAAAAATCGAAAAATGGCCATTATGGGTTTATTTACATGTATATACTGATTTTGTTGAAATTTATAACATAGAAACTAGATGTTGGGGATAAAACATATGTAATGGGTTTTTCTGTACAATTTTCCATTTTTGCAATAATTATGTAACATGCAAATAAGATTTATTTTAGCCTAAATCTTCTGAAAGTACATGGCCAATTGAACGAAATTTTATGATTCATAGCGCTTGAAATAATAGAAAATAAGGATATTGCTAGTGAGTTTGTTTACATTTTATTGATTGAATATATTTAAAAAGAAAAAGCAAAGAACAAATAAGGATGTGCCAGGTGAGCGATACAGGCCCTATTGGGCCTCTTGTTTTATTTTATTTTATTTATTTATTTATTTTATTTAAAAAAATATCTCTTGGTGAGTTCTTATTGTCTCTTAAATCATGTTAACAAGCGTTGAATACCGTCGTAGAAGTAGGCCGAATGTCCAAGGGTAATTAAAAAAAAGAAAAAGGGAATCATGAACGAAATCTGATTTCTAAAGCTTATATATTTTAATGTCTTTAATTATATTTCGATTATTTTTTTAATACCCTAAGACACATATTTTCAAAGAAAGATATAAAACGCGTCACGCCTCTGTGAATCGACCGACTTCTATGCTTTGTATTTTATGACTTAATAATGGTAAAATTGCTCTTTTACACTGAATCAACACTTGTTTGCTTTGTCGATGCTAAGGAAGCGTTTGATAGCGTAAATAGAGACTTGTTTTGGTTGAAATTAACCAAGTTTACAAATGGAAAGTTTTTATATGCAGTGAAATCATAATATTCACAAAACACTTGTCGTGTTAGGAATAATGGTCACCATACCTACTCTTTTGGTGTTAGCCGTGGTGTTAGGCAAGGGTTGTAAACTTTCTCGAGCTTTATGTTCTATTTACGTTAATGACCAAGTATTTGAGATAAACTCTATTAATTATGGCATCCCTGTTGGTGACGACAGCATTTTATTGATTATGTTATACGAAGATGACATTGTGGCATTATTAGCATCGGATGCATATTCCATAAAATAGTTGGTTACGTAAATGGAAACCTAATCTAAATATTGAGAAAAATAATATTATTGAGTTTAGAATACCATCTATTCCATTGTCTAGTGTTTCATTTACATGTGGTTCAAACACAATTAAGATTGTTAAGTGTTATAAGTACTACTTAGGTTTATAGTTTAACGAACATTTAAATTTAAAAAAAAAAAACTGTGGCAGAAATAGGCAAATCTGCTAGTCGAGCCTTGGCTACCCTGTTTGTAAAATTTAGAATTACAGGTGGTATGACATATGATGTTTTAACGAAGTTGTATAGTACTCTTGTTGAATCCATTTTGGTTCAGGTATATGTGGTGCAAATAAGTATCCGGAAGTTGCAAATATTCAGAACTGAGCATGTAGATAGTTTCTTGGTGCTGCTAAAATGCCTCTTATCTGACATTATAAGGCGATATGGGCTGGTCTTCAATAACAGTAAAACAGCACACAGAAGTTTTTTTTTAGACTGTTTTAACGTATATCTTCCTTAGACATTCATAGAAACGTTTATTTAATTCACCGTTGTCCATTGAGTAAAGCTATGTCCCTCGATAGTAAAATTGTTAAACTAATAGATTTTTACTAGTTTAAATGATTTTCTATTATTACATTTTAGTAATCAGCGTAAGATAGGTAAAATTTAATGTGTTCTTTCAGATTTTGGTAAAAAAACCCTATTTTTGTCAGGGACTGTGACGGTGCATATTGTCGCTTCTGTGAACATTGTCGCCGGCGATAATATGCACAGAGAGTCTGGCTGTACATATTGTCGCCCATCGGTACATATTGACGCCGGGGACAATATGTGTCATTTTGTACCTTTTTCACCGTAAATATTTCGACTTGATGTTTAACTGACGTAGAAGACATAAAAGAGCTACTTATCTATTAATTTGAAAGTTTAAATCAAAAAGGGGATGGGTTAATGGCTTTGTCTTATCAAGATCACTGTCAAACATTTTAATTACTGTAGTACTTTACTACCATCCTTAAAAATGTCTCTGAAAATTAAAGGTTACAAATTGATATTTCGAAAGTTTTGGAAGAATGAAAGCTTTCCCAAGCCCAAATCCTCTACTTTCCGTCTACATGAAATACATTATGTTTTTATATGTGCTTAGTTTATGCTGTTGGGTCAAGCATTTCAAAAATGAAATTAAACATACATTGCCAGAAAATATATCTGTATAAACAATCACTAGTATGTTTATTAAATGATTGTTATTTATCATTTCGTTGAATTTTATGCAAATAAACGGGGAAAAAAATTCGGATGTTGAATAAATTACATTTACTTATTCAGTGTTGAACGAAAGCTATGATTAATAAGCAAAGTTTTTTAGGCTTAGGTACAGTTGTATTTTTTTCGCCTTGTTAATTTTTGAAACTATAGATATAATGGAAGTTTTTGGTTTTGCGAAAGATCTCTCTCACAGCCGCATTTCATTCTACCAGAATCTGTCGGGAGGAAGTTTTCCAGCTCACTTGTCGGAGGTCGGTGGTTTTCTCGTGGCACTTCGGTTTCCTCATCCAAAGAGTGAAATAATCTTTACTTGGGCGTAAACGTAAATCTCATAAGTGATAAAAAAAGGTACTCTAGTAATAAGAGACAGATAAAAAAGCGGATATTTCAACAATTAATTCTTGTCATGCGCATATAACCTTCACTCAAATCCATGAAACTATAAAAAGTTAATAGTTTTTAGAAGAAATTGCTAGTTTCAGTAAAGGCTAATAACATGTAATGTGCGCCCCAGTTATATTAAATATTTGCACTAATTGGTAATAAACTAGCTTAAAGCAGCCACTTTATTTCTGTTAAAGTTAGTTGACCCTCCAAATGAATACTGGTAAGTGGTTACAACGCAGTTAAAATATTTTATAACCAAAGGCCATTACTCAGACATTAGGCAACGGAACATGTTGATCTTATTCACGATTTAACTAAGGAGTAAATTTGGCTTAAATAAGTTTCGATATGTAGACTGGTGAGTAGTAGGAAAGGCTTATTAATATTATTATAGTCATATTTCTATCAAAAGCCGACGGAAATATGGTAATTATCAAACCCATTCAAGACAATATCAATAGATATCTATACATAAAATTTGGTTTAAATCGGTCAAGAAATGCTTGCTGAATAACGATAACTTGACTGATAATACAAGTGCTTTTGTCAAAGGACAATGCAATCTGTTGCTTAATGAATAAATGATCGTCATTGTTTATAAATCCTGTCATCTTTTAACTATGTCCACCTCTTTTTTACACATTAAAATTGGTTTTAAAAGTATGAGATTGTATGACGAAAAAGTTTTTAAAAATCGAAAAAAAACTTTTGTGTTAGTTCAATTAGCCCTTTTTGGTATGCCAAAAAATTATAAACTGCTGTTGTGCTCTAATCAGATAATATAAACTACATGTAGAATAATTTTTCATGTAAAATTTCCTTTAAATATTTTAAAATCAAGAATATCGGACAATGTCATATAATTTTTTTACATCTTACACTTATATACCGAGACTGTACTTGCTTTAAGAAGGACGGTCTTCATTCGCCAACCCTGTACATGAAACAAATTCAACATTATCGTGTAGATTACGGGCTGCTTGTCTTGGTTTGAAAAAGAATATATTGCTGCAGGTAAAAAAAAAACCATGTTCTTTTCTGGAATACACCCTATCGGCGTTCTGACGAGGCCCCCTCTCTGTTGGTTTGTTTTTAGTCCAAAATAGTCCGCCACCATTTCAGAACCGACCATTTCGATAAATGTGAAATAATTTTGACTAAGGTGTAAAACACCATTACTCCATTCAGGTATTGCTGCCTGTTGTTATGCTTATAGAAATAAACTTGATGTATGTTAGAAGAGGCCTAAACTTATTCTTTCTGTTTTAATATTATGTTAATATAAACATCCCTACAACAGTCAACTTAAAGTCAGCATAAGCAAATATTTAATGTAACATTTTCAACTTCGCTTTAGCCAGTATTGAAATGAAAATAACACTACTTATAATAATAATAATAATAATAATAATAATAATAATAATAATAATAAATTTAGCTGGAAGAAATTATTAGTAACATGTCATGATGATGATAATGATTTATTCGAACTTTTGATCATTAATTAATCCCAAAGATACTCTTTTTTTCAAAATTATTGTCTTAACTATATGGATTTTAAAATTGTTGATTTGGAATACATTTGCTTCAATCACCATTGGCACCAATAAAATAATGATGAATTATTGATGATTTATTTTATTCATAACATAATTAGGCTATTTTAATTATTTATAAAATAAACTATATGTGTATGGATAGAATATCATCAGTTTTTTAACTTCAGATCAGTTTTTCATACATTTTGATTGTAACTCAGCAGATTTTAAGAAAAAAAAAACTTAAAAACATATGTAATAATTTTATTTTTTGAGGAGGGTATAGAACGTATGTAATGATATTAGAAATCATATAAAATTAAGCCAAATATTTTCTGGTATTTCAAAATTATACTTTTGGCTATATTTATCACATCAGGTTCATTCCTCATGTAAATGTTCAGACAAACCTTGTAAAGCCTTCAGAATATAGCCATCGGAAAACCACAATAAAAACTACACACAACAGAAAAGACCTATATTGTCAATTATACTTCATCACAGATGTAGTTTTTCTTTACTTATTAATTAAAGTTGTAAAAGTTTTGATTACTTTTTTATTCTATGAATTAAATTATAAGAAATGAAATTCATTTTTCTTTTTGTTACGGAAAAATAATTCAATTTTCTTTTGTTTCAAGTATTTTTTGGTCAGATTTTTTTCTTTCTTTTCTTTTCTTTTCTTTTCTTTTCGGTGGTTGTCATGGACGACGCAACAAACAATCTGTATTTATGCGCATTGGTGATTAAATTTTTCTTTACTTATTATTAATTAAAGTTGTAAAAGTTTTGATTACTTTTTTAATTCTATGAATTAAATTATAAGAAATGAAATTAATTTTTCTTTTTGTCCCTTTCATTCCTATAGTATTGCCTCAGTCATACAAGGCCGAGTTTTGTAAATGAATTATCTGATTTGGCATATAAACACCTTCTTAGTGACGCTACAAACCAAAATTCGATGTTGTTACTGGAAACCAAACCTAAAAAACCATTATAAAAAGCAGGAACTTGTGTCTAGAATATATGCCGAATACAACAGACAGTGTAACTCTGTAAGAAACTTAACTAACTGGTAAGTGAAATTATAACACCAGTTGTCCTAGTTGTAATATTGGCCGGTGATCGATGATTTTCCGGCTTTTCATCTTTAACGACTGTTTAAAAAAGGTTTTCGTACATAAACTGAAACAATCGCCTGTAATAGGCTTAATGTAAATTCGACTTTGATATATTTCATATCTAGAATTGTCAAATGTTCTTTAGGTATTTATTTTGATAGTATATGCCGAGTACTTGATGATGAAATCTGTCATGTTTAGCTCAAGAATAAAAAATAAACATTATGTTAGTTATGATAATGACTTGTGAAGCAAATGATTACACCTTTAATTTATTCTTAGAAATGTCCATTACTTTAAGATCAGTCTTTTAAGCTTTATATATATTATTGCAAATGCCGAGTAGCCGAGTATTCGATGATGAGATGTAACAAAAATAATTACTAAAATATTGTTTTTAATATACATGATCGTCTAGTGTGTGTATGTTTTTTTTTTTTTTTTTTTTTAAAATACAAAATTAAGTCCGATAAATACAGAAAACCGTAACAGCTTTCAGGACAGGTTTCTGACCGGACTGCTTATACTCCATGACACGTGAAGGCACACGTGACGCGAATTATTTTCATAAGTTCAGTAAACAACGTCATTAAATCGAAAATAAATTGTCCAAAGTAATAATTAAAGTTCTTAAATTGTCCACTAAACAAACACAAAGTCACAAACAGGTTATCTAGTTGTCCATATAATTTTGGTACAAACACTTCTAGACTTTATGTTAATTGCTGGTAAATGATAGTAGTAAAAATATCTCAATAAAATATTTTCTTCGTGGTAGAAACAGTATCAGGTAATAACTGTCCAAATATCCTAAATAGTACGAAAAGTTTATTTGTATTCATGTCCTTCTTATACTCTTATTTCTTTGTATGACGCGATCTTATATGCGATGTTACGTAATACAATACTGCACTTTGTTACACCTCCAAACGCAGAAAAATTCTAATACATTTAAATACTGGATGTCCAGAAAGTGCAGACTATGTTAAAGGTAACTGTCCTAAAGGTAATCATTATTACTGATCCGTGTAAAAATCAAATAATTGACTGTTTACGTTATACCTGATTTGTGATGTTCAGGTATTTATTTGTACATAAGTGTACTGAGAGTTCATGACGTCTGAAGGATAGACATTCATACTTTATATTTATTGAAACAAAAGTCCACTAAAAATTGTCAATCATCTTAAAAAATAAAATCTTCTACAGGCTTTATATACGGCTTTATATATGTTTTGTCCATTCACTGGATTATTTACAATTAAAATTGAAACTGTAAGTTAGTTCATTTATTTTCCACATCCGTGCCATCCAATTTCGAAATAAGTCTGTATTAACATGTTAATTACCGTCAAGATTTTTCAATTTCGGTGCAGAGGGTAATTTCTCTCTGAGAATGATATCTGCATTTTCTGACACCATTTCATATTCTCTTGTGACCTTTCACCTACTATTCTCAAATCTGCCATTCTCTTGTTGTACTGTATCAGTTAGGCAAAAACTGGCACTTATTTTGAATGCTCGGTCATTCTCTTGTTGTACAGTGTCAGTTTGACTAAAACTGCAATTATGAAAATAATCAATGCATAACACCAATTAAGTTGGCAGAATGAAAGTAGTATCGTTTTCATCAGTATCAAGACTTTTCAGAGTATCTTATAATTATCTAATGAAATTGTCGTATTAGTTCTCAATTTACGTTTTGAGCTGTTAATAAATGGTATTTTTACATGAAGTGGCCTCCACAAAAGTTCGTTACTTTTGTTCGCATCAAGTGGTAGATCGAATGTAGAATCTGAAAGTTTAAATTTTGAATTCTGTTCAAAATAAGAGTAGAAGCGAAAGGTGACCACTCGTTGCAGAACAAGATATATTAATTTTAACAACACCCACCGTAGGTTTTACTGTGATAAGCTTAGAATTATGGTATGTTTCTATGGGACAGTTTACCGTAAATCTTAATTCCAAATCGGTATTAACTAACCATATTCCATTATTAAGATATTGCGCTCGTGGTAAAATGATATCGGAGCGTACAGAAACTTTATAGAGGGTCGAAATTGTTTATTACTCCGCAAAATAATGCTAATATGGATAATCTTTTTAAATTCACAGGATAAACAGGGCCTTTTAATTTGGCAAAGATTAGTTACAGTTATTATTTAATATGAGTGAATTTGTTTCTAATTGATATTGAGCTACCAAATTAATCACTTCAGTTTTATTTTTATTTGTTTTCGGTAAAGGCAAATTATGAATTTTTTACACGTCAAACTTATCTGTAAAGTCTAATAGTGGAAGAGGTAAAGGTACTATTATATGATTTTCCCGTGATATAGTGACAGTACATTTAATAATTTTATAAACTGTCCACAAATCGCTTGAAAGATCTGATGGCAATTGAATAAAGGGAGACAATCGCGAACAGATATAATTTAATATGAACTTTAGATCATTGGGCAATATAACAGTTGGAGATATTCTTCTTCTTATCAATAGCATATTTAATTGGGCTTTAAATTGTTCAAAATGTATAAGAGCCTCGTTAAATAGCCGTTCCACTTTTTTTATCATATACAACAAAACGATAAAATCAATGATTTGTTTTTCTAATGTCAAAGTGACTTTATTAATGCCGTCTTCAACTCAGTGAAGGCAATTAGTTTATTAATTTTATTTATATTTTCTAAAACTTGGAGTCTAGCTGTGTTGACTATCCACAATTTTTTCTAAAGCGCATGTAATAATTTAGCTTGATGTATGTAAAAGGAAGCAGGCAAGTCAGACTCGCTGACAACGCCAAAAATCATCCCCTATGCATCTCTAATAAAAGGAAGCAGGCAAGTCAGACTCGCTGACAACGCCAAAAATCATCCTCTATGCATCTCCAATAAGAAGAAGCAGGCAAGTCAGACTCGCTGACAACGCCAAAAAAACACCCTTTATGCATCTCCAATAAGAGGAAGCAGGCAAGTCAGACTCGCTGACAACGCCAAAAAATCACACTCTATGCATCTCCAATAAAAGGAAGCAGGCAAGTCAGACTCGCTGACAAAGCCAAAAAATCATCCTCTATGCATCTCCAATAAAAGGAAGTAGGCAAGTCAGACTCGCTGACAACGCCAAAAAATCACACTCTATGCATCTCCAATAAAAGGAAGCAGGCAAGTCAGACTCGCTGACAACGCCAAAAAATCATCCCCTATGCATCTCTAATAAAAGGAAGCAGGCAAGTCAGACTCGCTGACAACGCCAAAAATCATCCTCTATGCATCTCCAATAAGAAGAAGCAGGCAAGTCAGACTCGCTGACAACGCCAAAAATCACCCTTTATGCATCTCCAATAAGAGGAAGCAGGCAAGTCAGACTCGCTGACAACGCCAAAAATCATCCTCTATGCATCTCCAATAAAAGGAAGCAGACAAGTCAGACTCGCTCACAATGCCAAAAATCATCCTCTATGCATCTCCAATAAAAGGAAGCAGGCAAGTCAGACTCGCTGACAACGCCAAAAATCATCCCCTATGCATCTCCAAAAAAAAAAAGGAAGTAGGCAAGTCAGACTCGCTGACAACGCCAAAAAATCACACTCTATGCATCTCCAATAAAAGGAAGCAGGCAAGTCAGACTCGCTGACAAAGCCAAAAAATCATCCTCTATGCATCTCCAATAAAAGGAAGTAGGCAAGTCAGACTCGCTGACAACGCCAAAAAAAAACACACTTTATGCATCTCCAATAAAAGGAAGCAGGCAAGTCAGACTCGCTGACAACACCAAAAATCACCCTCTATGTATCTCCAATAAAAGGAAGCAGGCAAGTCAGACTCGCTGACAACGCCAAAAAATCATCCTCTATGCATCTCCAATAAAAGGAAGCAGGCAAGTGAGACTCACTGACAACGCCAAAAATCATCCTCTATGCATCTCCAATAAAAGGAAGCAGGCAAGTCAGACTCGCTGACAACGCCAAAAAATCACCCTCTATGCATCTCCAATAAGAGGAAGCAAACTTCTCCTTTGTCGATTAGGCATATACCACGCCTAATGCATTGCGAAATCGTTTTTCAGTGTTAATTGCAAACGCTTAATAGATTGAATTTTGATTTTCGTTTTTTAAAATTCATTAAATATTGTATTTCATCTAAGCGGTTATATCGCTGAATAATTTTGTCTAAGCAAGAGACAAGACTATCCAATTCATTTTGGTTTATAAAATCCTTATAAACTCCCATTTCGATGAGACAAGTTATTTTTTATATTTAACTTTTGAAAAGTGATTTCTATTACATTTATATTTATATATAATGGGGAATGAATGTCCGAAATGTGCATATCTGACACATCAAAATTTAACTGGAATTTGTTTTATATACTTACTACCCCTTAGCGGGTACCTGCTCCCCGAAGGTATCCTTAACTCAGTAGGCAGTACTTTGTACTTTTTAATTTATTTAAAACTAAGGTTTGTTCCCTCATGCAAAGCATTCTTTAGCGGGATTTGGATTTATACAATTTTGGAAATTTAGATTTATTTAATTTCAACAGTTTTGGCTTATGTTTTTCATCTATCAAACTTTTCGGCCCCTAGTGTCACTGATGAGGAATGATTTTCCAAAGTGCATATATATCACATCGAAATTTAACAGGTATCAGTGTTATATATTTATTTCAACGTATTACTTTAAAAACCATGTCCATTTTGCTATCCAATTTCTTTGTATGACACAATTTATGGGATGTTACGTAATACAATACTGCACTTTGTAACATAGATTTGTCATGTTTAGCTCAGGAATAAAAAGCATTATGTTAATGATGACTGCATTAAATCACTTTTAATTATACTGTGTACTTGCCAATGTCAACTACTTTTAGTTCTGTCTCCAGTTTAAATTTTAATGGCATACTGTTTGCAGCTGGTCAGCATTTATTGAACGTGCAAATTTGATTTTGTACCAAAAATAAATAAAATAAAATAAATAAAAAGAAGGGAAGTTACTCTGTGGCTTAAACAGGAACCCGAGTAGATAAACCAGGGATGAACGCTCTTAGATTACTAGTATTTAGTTACAGTTTAATCTGTATATTTTTGTCCTTTAAATATTTGACACAAGCTTCTTATTTGTTGTTTTTTTATGTATATAAAACCGTTTCAAGTTTTAATCGGTTCTAACTTGGAGCATATAGAAGCCAGCATTCATAGACCATTAACTAGTTTGTTTTCTTTTTTTCGGACATACCCGGCGGTCACATTGTATCAATTAATATCCTTTACAGTGATTTAGTAAGATAGAGATGCATGTTAAATAATCACTATGATACATGTTGTAAAAGGCAATGACGTCTAATCTTGTGTTAGGTGGGGTTTTTATTATTATTATTATTATTATTATACGATTTTTGACATTGTATATATATTTAACCATACTGTAGGAACATTTTTTAAATTTAAAGGATCAGTTTTTAGTTCAATAATACGTGTAAGCCTTTGCTTTGTTTTCTTTTGGCTGAATTAGCATTAACTTGAATTGTGTCGTGTTTTTTGTTTTTGCAATGCTTGTTTATGTTTTAAGTTGGAGTTTCCATTTCCTATTTTAGTCAATAATTAGCCATGGGTTGTCCAGGATGTAAGGGAGGTGGAGTTTGCTTCAAGTGTGACAAATGTGGAGCTTTGCAGTGCAAGAACAAACGTTGTGGTTACTTCAACAGCTGCGCTGCTAGCAAATGTGGAAAATGTGGAAAACCTGGCGGACAAAAAACCGTATAACCGTATAAGTCAAACATATATTTGTAAGTTTATAAAGCGACAACTAAAATGATAATCGGAATAATCTTTTCCTTTATCACAGGTCACTCATACAACCAGATTCTCCTTCAATGGTTTCTGTTTGCTTGTTATCTTACGACGATATTCTGAAACATCTAAAACTTTTCAAGTATTTTGACTCATAATAACGATTGAACTACAGTGTTGGTTGTCTTGCCACGATATACTTTTTGTTTAATTTAAGCCATATTCACTAAATGAACAACCCTAATCCATCCAGAGATAAACGATAATTAATTGCTGTCATTATTTAATTCAATTGCTTGTCATCGTTTTCAGGTCCTGTGCAGTAATAAACAATAATAGGTTTTTGTCTATTTTTTACCGTCTCTATTATATTTATTTGATTTTTGTTCTTTGTAGCTCATTTTTCATATTATTGTATCTTTTACCTCTTGTTGTGGACTGTTCTTTGTATGCGTTTTACTTCTACAACAGTATCTTAGCTTTGTAATAGTGAATACTTATTTATTGTATCGGAGTATGCGCATCAACATTAGTGCACATTGATTCAGTTGTTTTTTTAGTTTAGCGCATTGGTTTTTAGAATAAAGTGACTTTTGATTAATTGAGTAATTGTTTAGAGCAGGATCAGCATTATAGCAGCTATTCGCGACTAAGAATGTTAAAATAAAAAAGTTTGTATAAAACATAAATTGATGTAGAACTAAATATAATAGAGGATTTTTAAATAATTCTAACAAGAACCAGTCATAACACAGATAAGTTATAACGAATAGAAAGGTCAGATAGCGAAGGACGCTTAAATATTTCTGCCGCTAAAATTCCTTTGTTGACAATATTTAAAAAACCAACCTCTTTTTTTTATCGGACTGATGTAACATCTTTTTGTATTAAATAACATATGTATGTTTGTTTGCATTGCTTTTTAAGTAATTCGTTTTTTACAATCTTGTATTTTTCAGAACTTGGTTAGAAACTTGTCGAAGATGAAGAAATCAAGGCTCGACGAACATTATGTTTTACTCAATATAATCACTGTATAACATAAAACTATTATTAACACAAAAACATTTGAGCAAATAGTACTACACAATAAAAAATTTTCAGCCTATCACTGTTGTAATTATTGCTTTTCTGTTTGGTGATACAAGCCTTACTTTCAAAATCTTTTGTAGGACCACTAAATGGGATAGTTAAACCCTACAAAAGTACTAAAGGAAAGCACTAAATAACATTTTGTTTTATAATTCAGAACAAATCCAAATCGAGTTTACTTTAATAAGAATTTGAGAACAGGCGAAGATTAATGGTGTATTTGCCCAAGGCAAGATTTTTTTTACCAAAATAAAATAAAATAAAATAACATAAAATAAATAAAATAAAATAAAATAAAATTAAATAAATAAAATAAAATAAAATAAAATAAAAAAAAATAATAATAAATAAAAAAAAAATAAATAAATAAAAACAAATACAAATTTAAAAAAAAATAAAATAAAAAATACAGATAAAATAGAAAATAGAGTTATAATTTAAACATATTAATTGGTCGAAATATACAATACAATTTTCTTTCAAATGTTTAATAAGAAAAAAACGAGGATTCTGAAACAAAGAGATAGTCTCTTATATTAACCAGTCTCCTACTTCATTAATTACTGATATTGTGATATGGACAAGGACTGGTATGTTTGTTTTATTAATAAATATGGTTGATGATCAACTTAAATACAATATAGAATAGAAAAAGTAGCTTAAGATTAATAGACAGAATAGAATAAAAAAAAACAGATTAAGATACAAACAGACAGAATAAGAAGACAACTAAATTACAAAATGTAATGGCATATAAGTACTATATAATTATTAAGTCTTCCACCTTCTAGTTGGAAGACTTATTGCTTTTTTTCGTTTCCGGTTCTTCCTCTTCTTCTTCATTATTATAATAATAATTATAATTATTATTATTATTGTTATTATTATCTGATCACTGTTTGTCCTCAGGATTTCTCCTAGACGCATCATTCAATCTCGTTCGAATTTTAAGTGTAGATTCATGTACAAATAGAAAAGTGTTATACGGGGCATAAATCGCCCTGGGTTCAATGAGGAAGCGGCAGGAGGTCGGGGTTTTCAAAACAAAAATCCCCATTTTTTCCATAAACTCTTTTCTGTGTACTGTAAACCATATATATTTGTAAACAGCATCTCAATTCAAATAAAACATTTCCCTTGGGTTATCACTAAGGGTGGTGCCAGGTTGGGCTTTGTCGTAACTATAAAACTGTTCCCCATCCCTAAACTATATATTGCCTTATTATAATATGAAAAGATTGATACTAATAAAATACACCTAAGGTCATTCCTTACTGTGGGGGTGGGGCTGGATAATGCTATGTACATGTATAACTTTTAACTGGTTGAGATCTCCACCCCTAAACTATGTATTTTCTGGTTCATTATGAAATTTGATTAAAAAACTAGAAAATCATTTCCTCATTTCTATGAGATTGTAGCACCAGACTTCCCCTACCCTCAGTCCTGAACCAGACTTGATTTTATTCCTCAAGCTTATAGGATTTAAATCCTATTCAAAGAATTTTAAAAAAATCAATAGCATAATTACATGTTTTCATATTGCTTCCTCGCTTGGTGCTCAGTATTAGGAAGATAGAATATTGTCAGGTTTTCCTGATGCAGGATAATGGAATTGGGGAGTTGTATTCTTATCTGTGGCATACTGACTCGATGAGCTAGCACCTTACCAAGCAGTTCCCCTGCGTGTGTGCCAGTACATGGCAAACCATACTATACATATGTACATCACATGCATACATGAACTTGTTTTAAGATTAATCCGTAGAAATTAATAACCTTGCTTACCTTATGAATAACATTACACCATCAACATCAGGGCATGTATGCTTGTTTGCAGCGTAATTACTCAGTGATCTAGCACCTCAAAAAAGTTTTCTTTAGTGTGCACTAGTATAATGCAGACAAAATTCTCTCTAACACATACATCAACTATTCTTTGAATATTCCTATGTGAATACAAAACTAACAAATAACCAACTAATCAAGTGATGTAAAGGGGATTTGAAACGTAGAGGTGGTGAAAGACTTTAGTCATTGTGCTTGCCACAATTACAATTCTAGTATTATTGTTGTTATTGTCAAGTGATCGAGTCGTTCCCTACTGACAAGTGATGTATAAGTGTATCCGAATCGGCCAGCAAATTGTATTTCACAGCAACAATAATGTAAAAGAACAATGCGATAAGTTTAAAATTGATTGCTAAAACGCTTACTTTTCAACAAAAAGGTTTAAACCTGGCTAAATAGTTGACAGTTTTTTTTTAATGTTAACGCGTTATCCCAATATGAAACTAAATTTTTATTGCCAACTATGAATAGTGACTTGGTGCACGTCGGGAAAAGGTGATACCGTAATAACAAATCATCAGTGCTTTCAACTTGACAACATTGACATATAGGGTTATATAACAAATTGTTTGGAAAAGATGTAATTTTAATGAATTACACTTATGTCTTAGCTTACAATGAAGAATTTGCCCTTTTCTTGATTATATATAATACCATTTTGGATTTCTTGACTTACATTCGATATTTACAAAATTTTGACATAGAACCAATTTACTTTAAAGATAGAAATTTCATTCCAAGCACGGAGTACAGATGGAAAAATGAATAAAAATAGAGATTTGTTCTACAAAAAAAATAAAAAGTGTGTCTGTCGTCGAGTGTTGTGGATATGAATTTCAGAAATTGTATTTGGTAATATGTCATAAAAATAATCAGGCGTCTATCTATGATAGATTTTTTAAAAAAAGTTTTGATTGGTAATTTTTACGTTTATTTTGCATAGTTTTCTATCCAGTTACATCGTACAGTTAAGAAATACCTGTCAGTTTTTCACTAGTTACTATCCTGGCCGCTTCAATGTTAATTTAGGTTAAAGTTATTCCACACAACATCAGCACATTCTAATATACATAATTTCTAGTGATTTTCGATTTATTTGATACTTAAGTTTTCTTAATGTAGCATGTAACATGGTTTTCAAATTACCACTTTACCATTTGAAGAGAATGTGATGTTTATATCTTTGTGATTGTCAACTTCAGTGATAAAAATATTGTCTAAATACAAAATAGGATGAAAAGATTGCATATTTTTCAAAGGGTTGCATATTCTTCCTAGATATTATGATGTTTTCGGTTTTGTTGTGTATTACCAACCAGTTATTTGCCCATGTATTAATTTTAGAACGGTCACTATTTAGTTTGTCTGAAGCTTGACTAGGTTCATCAACCACCATCACCACTACGTACAGAGAGGTTTCGTCAGCAAATAAATTATTTGACGCTGTATATCCGTCAATATATTTTTTATTTATAGATCCCTGAGGAACACCGGCACGATTTAACTCCAAAGGGGACGTTTTATCACGAAGCACTACCCTCTGTTTCTGACAACTTAAGTAACTATTGAACTAATGTAATAAGTTTCCAGAAATTATAATAAAACAAAGTTTTGCTATAAACTCGGTATGTAAGACCCTACCAAAGGCTTTGTTAATATTACAAAAACATTCGTATTTCTTTCCCATCATCTTATGCTTTAAAAATTTCATGTGATAAAGGAAGAATCTGGTTAACTGCGGAATCACCATGTCTAAATCATGACTGAAGAGAAGATATTAAGTTTTTTTTCTATCAGAAATTATTTTAATGTTTATAGACGCATTTTTCCATAAGCTTACCCAATATATTAAGCACAGATATAAGTCTATAGTTGGAGACTTCGGATGGGTTACCTTTTTTGAAAACAAGGGTAACATTTGCTTTCTTCCACAAAGTTGGGAAGGTCCGAAGTGTTATGAGGTTGTTAAAATATTACTGAATGGATGACAAAGAACTTCAGCAGCGTATTTTAGAAGTCGAGGATTTACGTTGTCAGGACCAGACGCTTTATTTATATTTAAAGTAAGAAACATCTTTAAACACCGTTAGAAGTTATATCGATAGAGCTAAGAGTTTACATTTGAGATATGCAAAATAGAGGGAACGACATAAGTCTTTTTTAGTCTATTTGAGTAGTAAAAAAGTAATTTAATATCTCGGCTTTATTTTGATCATTATCGTATATAATATTGTCATAAAGTAGAGGGAGTATGTCTGTAGATATAGTAGAACCTTTAACTGATTTAGCAATCGTCCACCAATTTTGTGAATTAGGATTACTTTCTTTAATTTTTTTTCAGAAATACTGTCTAAATATTCTTTTTATTTGGATTACAGAAAGTTGGTTACATTCCAATATTTTTAATAGTGATTTACTTACAGAGGGTTTTCGAAAACCATTCAGAAATGAACGTGCAAATAGAGGAGGGGTAATTGTTTATTTTAATCCATATGTGTTAAACGAGAGGAAGAATTTGATGGGGTAAAAAGCGTATGGGTAAAACTCTTTATTTACGGTAAAACTCTGTTATTATAAACTTTTTACAGACTACCAATTGTATAAAAAAAATTGGATAAAATAGAATATTTAATTGATTTGGCTTTAAGTTGTTATACAGATTATTTTATTATTACTGTGATTTTAATGATAATCAACTTGATCTATCAAACAAAATGTTAAAAAAACATTATAGTGTAAGATACTGAAACATTCTTTTAAAACGTAATCTGACGATGTTGTAAAAATTGATGTATCAGGACATATATTGAGCTAGATTCAGATGAGGGACTTGGATTCTTTTCAATGTCGCCAGACAAGTCAAGGACACCGTCTATGCAAGCAAAAATAAGAGTCATAAAATTAGACAGACATGACAGAACGAATGAAATGTTTTATGTGTTTGTTTAACTTGGAAAAAGTTCACTATTTCGTCACGATGGAATACCGAAAATTTCAACTGCACACATAATAATGACACAATATTTACATCAAACCAAGGGTTAATCAAAACAAAATATATACAGTGATTAATGCAGTAAGTAAGTAAGTAACCTTTTTTTATAGTGTCAAAATCTTTAAATGCAATCAAATATACAACATAATATACATAAAACTACTTATAGAACCTAGCCATATTTGGCTTATGAGACACTTTTAAGATATATTTATACCTATAATAAAGATTATATTAGAAAGTTATAACTATGCCTTTTGTACATTATCTTTAACACATTGGCTAAAATGACTGTAAACCTATATTTTCCATTAAAAATAAAAACTTATCACTGCTATTTAGAAAATTAAAACCTGAATAAGATAAACATTTCCAAAGAGATGAATGAAGTAATAAAAAATCAAAATAATTTATTAATGTGTTTCAAGTTTCAAGTTTCTTTATTTCTTATATTGCAAAAAATACAAATTGAGAATATATAAACATATGTATATATAACAAATAATGCATGAGTAACAGCATAACATAATTACATGTATACAACTACATTATGTTAACCCGGAGGACCGGTAGTACCGATTCCTTCATTAATAATTGTTATAAACTTACTTAATTTAATGTAAATGTAAAGATAAATTTGTATCATTAAATAATGAATAAAATTTCAAACTATTTAGTTTGACATAATACCATTTTGGAATATACATATTCCTATCTTCGGACAAAGCAGTACAACACAAAAGAAAATGATATTCATCACCTAAATCGGTGTTACAAAGTTCACATAATCTATTTTCTCTTGGGATATGTTTCCAACGTCCAACTTCAATGGGTAGTTTATGATTACTACATCTAAAATTAGTTAAAGTAGTTTTATTTCTATCAGAGAGATCTGAAGTTAAATACGATTGTAGCTTAAAATCAAAATGAGTAAATAAATTATAAGAAATTCCTCTTGATGAAGTACAATTTGTATACCAGCTTTGTAAAAATTGATCATATAATTTTTGTTTAACAGATTTAATTAACCAAGTACGGTTGCTATAATTATGGAATAACCATATATTATTCATACCACATTCTTGAAAAATTGTTTCAACTGAGCTTATCCACTTAGTTTTAACACCTTTGGAATAGTAATTATATAACAATTTGTAAATAATTAATGTATATTTCGTATCTCTGTTCTCAACAAAATTTGACCAGTAACTTATAATTCTGGTTTTGACATAAACATGTAATGGTACCCTGCCTAATTCGCCAAATACAATAAAAATTGGCGTACTCTTTCTAACTTTTAAAATTAGTTTACAAAATTTTAAATGGACTCTTTCTAATATATCTAATTTTTCAAAATCCCATATTTCTGAGCCATACAGAAATATTGGTAAAACCATTTTATCAAACATTTCTATTTGACAGTCAACTGATAAATTTAAAGTTCTAGCTTTCTTAATAATTCCATACATAGCTTTTGTAGCTCTTTCAGCTAAATACTTTTTTGTATCAAAATGATCCGCATCTACTTAAAACACACCTAAATATTTTTTTCCTTTTCTATTTCTAAATCTACATCATCAGTATGAAAAGACACATAATTTGGAATTTTATCACATATCACAATTCCATATTATTTAACAATATTTACAAATAAATAAATTATAACAAGTATGATACCTACCTTAAAGACATATGAGACACAATTAAATAATGATAATAATAAATTAAATAATAATAATTACTGACTAAAATACAGTCTCTTAAATAGAGAAATTTAAAAACTACACATTTTACGTCTTTTAAACATAAAATTGTTTTAGGTAAAAGATTCTGTGTATAATCATCTGACAATTTAAAAAAAAACCCTCTCATTGCTATTTAAAAACTAAAAAAAAATCATTTTTTGCATAAAAATAAAAGATTATGTCTAAGATCAATGTAAAACTCACAATCTATTTAAAAAGTGTTCAGTTTCTACTTCCTTTTTATCACAGTATTAAAATAGTATTTCGTGTAAAGGAATTTTTTGGTCAGGCGTAACTTCCGGATTCAATTTCAAGAATTTCTGAAATTTGCAAGTACATTTCGCTGGTTCTATATTTTATATTTTTGACAAAGAAACTAAAAAACTTACGTCATTTGTATATTTAAATGTACGAAACGTTCTAAGTTTGTTACCATGTTCAACATGTCTATAATTAAAAACACTGCTTATCCACTCTTCTTTGTCAACATCACATGATGACTTTAATTTTTATGTTTGAGTGATAAAATATCAAAATCATTCATAAAATCATGAACATTAAGCTTATTAAACATACTTAAAACCTTAGAATGCCAAGACTTTGCATAAAACTTACAAAATCAATAACTTTAAAAACAATTCTATTGCTTGGCAAGTCTAAAAACTTAAAATATAGCCTATTGACTTCAACCTTTTGGTTTGTATTAAAAGAAGTCAAGCCCATTCCAACGCGTACTGCTACATTTGATGATTGTTAAGGCGTTCCCACGAAGTACTTGCATGCGCAGTTGTGAATAACTTCTACTTCTTTATTGGCATTTTATCCCCAAATTCCTGCTCCATATAACACAATCGGCAGAACAAGCGATCCATACAGTTCGCGGTTTATGATTGATTTTCCCCCATTGCCTCCTTTAACAGTTCATATCTTGATGGCCGATTAAAAAACAAATGTCAATCCTTATATTTGCAATCATGCCCATCAATAAAATAAAAGAAGAAGAAAAAACAACAATTTTGGTTTATTTTTATTTTGTCGTGTCAAATGCAGTTTTTGAAATTTTCCCCAGCACACGGGTCTTACAGTTTGGCCACGCCCACTAAAATTGTCCATGATAAATTTATATGATTTATAATATAATTTTTGAATGTACTGGATTCAATGGGTTTACTGTTGTACCATACTTCGGTAATACTAGGAGATTCCTTGGCATTTTTTTGCAATGTTATTGAAGATAGAGATGTTACGTTTGGGTCTGTTTTGGACAAGAATAGCTTTAAAAGTGCCACAGAACAGGCCTCTGATTCGGTGGCATACATTCTCTTATCACTTATGTCCTCGTCCGAGCTTAAACCACCTTGATAATTCTTTTGCTTGGTCCCGTGTGTTAATCCGACATATTCATTACCATTTTCGTCGAATTCGAATTCAAAGGATTTTAGATTAAGCTGTTGATGGAACTCTAGGCCACGACTGACACCGCATAGCAATGTAATACCAAACAGTTAACCTGAGTATAGTAGGATTGTGGATTGTCCCTGAAAAGTAAGTGTGAATTTTATGTAGGTCTTGTTTTGATATATTTTGTTTGTGTTTAGTTGGCAATGAGGAGCCTGTAGCCAGCCTGTGTTTGAGCAAACCACTTAAAGCAGGGTTACATGGTTTGAAAGCCTTTCCATTTACAATGTCTAAATCACTTCTACCATTGTCATTTAAATGCTTGTTAATTGCGGAACGTAAGTTTTCAATTGTGTTTTTTTTCATAGTCATTACGGATATTGCATTTTTTATTTGACAAAGGTTTCCTGGGTTGCTGCTTCGCCCCTGCAGTAAAACTTGTTGAGTTTAGCTGACAGCTCCGTCTCTGTTATTGTTGTCAGATCAATTTCGTTCCCATTAGTCTTATCAAACTTTTCGGTCTTAGTGTCACTGATGAGGAATGAATTTCCGAAATGTGCACATCTTGCACATCTGAATTCAACTGGTATTTGTGTTATATATCTCAACATGCCATTCTTAAATTGCGAAAAATTAAAAAATAATCATTGTGGACTGGTGCAATCGGTGTTATGAATGTTTTGTCAGATTTGATGTTACAATGATCTGCATTTCATGAGTAATGCTGCATTGTTACTTTACAGCTCGATTCAATCATTTTGCTCAATGGCAAAATTTCAAGTTTCAATAGTTTAGTTCTCTCAATAGTTAAAGTTGTATTTTTCTTTGTAGACTTTGATCGGTTGGCGTACTGGAACTTTTTATCTCTGCCTCATCAACGGTTGTAAATCTTTTTTTTGTTGATTTATGACGGTCACGCTGGTCTCTGGTGGGTCATTTTCTTGATCTCCAAACGCCTTTATCATGTCATCATAATTAATTTCAGAGGAAACATGAGCGCCGGTCTGTAAGGGCTCATTTCCAGGAAGTCTAAATCGCTCAATGCTGGATCAAATCGATTATCTCCTGCAGTGATGTATCTTCCATCAATATTTTACAAATTTCCTAGATCGATTTCCATTTTGCATTTACAAAGGTATGGGCTACAATAGCAGAAGATTTTTATGAATATTCTTTGTTTTCGTATAATTTATTGAATATATTAGATAGATCTATATCATTTAAAAAATCTGATTGAAAAAACAAATAAACACATTCAAAATAAGAACACTGTTTATTGCAAAGAAGAAACGGTTTAATAGTGCAAAGAAGTATACATTGTTTGTATTTTCGTAAAATCGCGCTAAAAAGGACGAGGTAAAAGCCCCACAAAACTAGGTCAGATATCCCTACGCCATTCGGAACTATTTACGCTTTAAAAGCGTAACATTGGAAAATTACGTCAGTCAGTCGTAAAAGGCTCATCTAGGCAGTGATAATTAGATTGTAAATATTTTTGTATAAACGTCATAATCTATCAAGCCATATATTCGAAATTTATTATGCCGATAATGCTTTGCTTGCAGATTTTTCAATTCTTGAATGCTAAATTTCAAGTATATGGTGTCACACATCCACAGTCCAAGGTATCGGTTTTTTGTATCATATTCCAAATTTGTATTGCCTGAGGTGTAGAATCTTAGTTTTATCAAAGTCAATAGCGAGATTTAATAAACATACCTACACCACCGGATTCTCGTTTTGCCCTCAAATTATTGTTTTTCCTATTTTACCTTTAAAATAATAATCATTAAAATCAATTGAATTTTTTCAGTAAAAAAGTTTCAGTAACACATAAAATGTCAAAGTTAAAAACAGATTGTCTAAATATAAAATTGTCACTTTGTTTGTTAGTTGAAATTCCTCCGATATTCCATACGCCAAGCGATATTTCCTAGTCCTGATGACGTCGATTACCACGATGGTTTTAGTATTTCTTGAGTGACTATTTTCATTATTACCATCAATTCTATGTAAACCTTTATGACTGTCACTATTTCGATTTTATTGCAATGTTCCGCTGGTGATCATAATCGCGATCGAATTTTTGTCTTTTTCCCACAGGTTCTTGGGTACGGGTACCCCCCCCCCCCTCTTCCTGGATATTTGTTTTCTGGGCAATTTAATAAAATTATCTAGACTTTTTTACTTTTAAATAATTCCTGATGATGTATCAACTATAATACAACACTTTTTACCCGAGTACGATCCGTTTTAAGAAAGTCGAAAAAATCGACCATATCACATCATGAAAAATACAAGGTAACTCACTTCTGGCGAAAAAATTTCCACCTCGCGGGGGAATCCCAACTCAATCTCGATAAATATTTCTTTATTTCTCAAAATGTTGGTGTCGTTCGATTCGTCTAAGATTGTTCTCTTCTGTCATCAACATAAATTACGACCAAACGTCGTCTGCTCGACAATATTTAAACGAAACAACTACATGTACATAACCATCTCTGCTATCGAACGGAAGTGCAGCGTGGGGAGATAACTCCCAATTCTGATCAACTGAAAGGATAGTTCCGAGTAATATTGCTTTTACGATAAGGTAAGAGGGGTCACTTATTATTCCGCGGTTTTTCGAACTTAAAAAAATACAGAAAACGGTGAAATTCGACATTTGTTGAAATGGAGTCTTCTAAATCACCTACATTTTTGCAGTGGTTGATAAAGAATTTTAAAGCAAGCACAGATAGTGAATACATTCAGCTGACAGAGGTAAAAGAAAAATTTCTTCAAAGTTCCATGGCAAACTGTGAACCCAGCTCTAGGACTGTTGGAAATTTAATAACAAAACTGTTTCCTAACGTTCAAGTGAAACGTTCAAGGAGTAAGGAAAACTTGGCTAAATGCACACAATGCTATTATGGTATAACCTGGTGTGAGAAAACAAACACAGTTGGTGAAAAACTGGGCCTTGAACATTTAAATGATGTACTACCTCCTGACTTTTTTGTAATTTCATCAACAGTCAGTGCTACAACTATAGGACATTTTACAGATTATCTGATCAATGCAAACAGAGTTATAAATGAAATAACTTTTTTCAAAGATGGGAAGTGGTCACTTAACATCATGGGGAAACAGTAATTTCAAGTAAATTAGACACTGATACTAATTTTGATTTTACACATGACTCACTGAACTTTGTTCTTGAAACTATAAGAAAATTAAGGTTTTGTCAGGGTGCTGAAGATATAAGTTATGAAGACACAGAATTGTTTTTTTTAAAGAGCAGGTTTCAAAGTGTGATTTTAACAATTATATAACAAGGTGTAGGTAAAAAAAATGCACTACTGTTTTGTCGTTTAAATCCACTTGTAATGTATCATAACTGTCAGTCAATTTCAAAATATGCCAATTACAAAAGTGTAACATTAAATGAGAAAGATCACTGTGACCTATCTTAGATATTCAAAAATTTATTTCCTGACTGTAGTTCCAAAATTTCAACTTTTTTAAAATCACAAAACATGGCTCTGGAAAGGAATCCAAATGGAAGAAGATGGGATATAGACATCATAAGAATATGTCTGTCACTTTGGTGCAGAAGCCCAAGGGGTTATTCAGACCTTAGAAAAAGTGTTTTTTTAGTTCTGCCATCCAAAATTTTTTTGCAAAATTATAAGAATTCTGTGCGGCAAGAGGCTGGTAAAAATACTGAAATTCTTCTCTGGATGGCAAATGAAGCAAAGTTAAAATCAATTCCCCCTGAAGGATATGAGGGTGGCCGTATAATTGATGAAATGTCAATTTAGCCAGACTTACAATTTTCCAAACAAAATGGTGTTATCGATTTAATTGGTTTTCAGAGAGTAATACCAGAATCGATTATTATGGACCATCTAAAAGATAAGAAACAGCATCGTGTTCTTGCCACTCATGTCCTTCAGTTTGTTTTTCTGGGCTTTACAGGGTTCAGATTTGCATTCGCACATTTCCCTTCCACTACAGCTTCTGCCACAGATTTGTACTTGCTAATGTGGAAATCTGTTAACATGCTATCAATGTTTGGATTTAAAATCCAGAATATTAGTACAGATGGTGCACAAACAAACAGAGACTTGTTTAAATTACTTATACCCAATTTTAATTCTGCTTCTCCAAGTCCATGCTCTTTCCATAATATTTATTGTAAAGATAATCCAAATTTTTTTTTTATTATGGACATTTCTCATGTTGTGAAAAAGATCAGAAATAACATTTTAAAAAGTGGAAATGGATCTCAATTCAAAAGACACATTAGACTTCATGATAAATACATAATTTGGGATCATTTTAAAAATGCTTACCTCTGGGATATTTCTCATCCATTTCCTGTCCACCATAAATTGACACATAATCACATCTTCCTAAATTATGAGAGCAAGATGAGAAATCACCTTGCAGAACAAGTACTAGATGTGGACATGTTACATCTCATGGAATCATATAAGACCAGTTTAGGTGGTGCTGGTTCAGCACTTGACAGCACTATTGAGTTATTACAAAACACTAGCATAATACTGAAGATCTTCCGTGATCCAGTGATCCAAGACCTATTACTGACATATCTGATGAAAGATTAATTGAAAATCGAGAAGTTATTGATTGGTTTATTACATGGGAAAATGATATTATTAAAGACACAACAATTAAAATAAAAAATTCATCGTTGATTTCACACCAGACAAGACAAGATATCATTTCATCATTATTGGGGTTTGAGGAACTATGTCACTACAAATTGAAACTGTCACATTCATCTATAATTCCAAGGAGAGTAAATAGTGATGTGGTAGAAAATATCTTTTGCCAGCAAAGAACACTACATAACGGAGCTAATACTAACCCAACTTATTTGGGTTACTGTAGAAGTTTAAATTCCGTAGTTTTTGGTGAAACATCTGTGTCCAGAAAATCTAATACAGGTGGAGAAGGTGCTTCCATTTATAAAGTGGAATCTTCTAATGTATTAAAAAAAATTACTCGTAAACTTATGACAATAACCAATTTTGGTAAGAAATTTGAAAACATTTTATATATGAATGTAAATACAATTAATGTTTATCCTAAATAAATAAATACTTACACATATAATTAATACATATTGGAACCACTGATTATAAAGTTATGACTTTGAATAGCAGTATATAATGAAGAAAAGTATGAAGCTACTTACATGATTATAGTACTTTTGAAGAGATCACACACTTAACAACCAGTGCTTATTTAGACTTAAGTTTGCCAATAATTATCATCTATGTGTTATATATATCATAAAACCTGATACAGAGATAACATGTTTAAAAAAGAACTTTTTAAAAACCATTATCAAGTGTTCTCTATGGATTTTACCAATAACTTCTCTATGTCTAGTTTATTTCATTTCAACCACCATATTTTTTAAGATTCAAACAGTTTTTTTCTTCTATTTTTATTTTTCACCGATGGATTTCAAGTTTTAGCAACACTCTACATCTAGAATCCATCCGTGTTTAGAATTACTTCTAAAATTTTGGAACTTTAGATTCATTATTTTTCAACTGTTTGGCTCATGTTTTTATCTATCAAACTTTTTGGCCCCTAGTGTCACTAATGAGGAATAATTTACAGAAATGTGCACATATGGCACATCAAAATTTAGCAGGTATTTGTTATATATTCTGACCATTGCCTTTTGTGTTTTCTATATACAGGTCAATTGGGTTTCACTGAAGGTATCATTTTTGCAAATTGAAGAATTTTAACACACGTTTTTAAGAACTAGCCTAGTGTTAAATCATGTGCTGCTTCATAAAATAATACATCCAAATCATTTCATTTATATATAAAAAAAACCCAAATAACACCATATTGGCATCATTTGGCTATAACTTTTATACATGTACTTAAACTTTGCTATTAGCATAGAGGACAGGTAAACTGTATATCTTGAGCTGTGTATTTGGTCCATTTCAAGTCATCTGTTACATTTGCGCACTAGCGGTGATAACATTACAAACAAAAATCACAGCATATCCAATCCTCTCCCTCTTTTTCCACTTCATCGCACACTTGACACTTGTCCTCTTCATCAGAAACACCTTTTCGCTTTTTTCCCTTTCCCTTTCCTTTTCCTTTTCTGGTAGTAGTTGGTTGTTTTTTCCTTTTCTTACTTTTAATACTTATTTCAGAAGATGTTGAAGCAGACAGAGAAGCAGAGTCTGGTGAAGCGTGTTCCAATGTCCGAGATACAGAACCAGATGTAGAAGGTTGTATATTTGATGTAGCAAGAATTGTGCTAGGTAAGTTTTCAGATTTTTGAGTTGTTTTTTCCACTGTGGTTACTTCTTGCAATTCATGTGGAGAAGGCATTGATTTACTTTGTACAATTTTTTCACTAAGAACTTTATTTATATCATCTTTACTTTTTGTTTTTGAAACTTTTAAATCATATGCCATGCACAGGAGCAATAACTCATTTTTAGTAAATTTTTCACACAAATAGACTGGATTCAGAGATATTTCAGATTTTAACCTGAAATGTGATGCATTTTTATTGTCAGATTTGTCCTGTTTGCAAAAGAGCATATTAAGAACTTTACACTGCTTCTTAGATTTTGTAAGAACTTTCTTTCGAAGTGCTTTGCCTTTTTCCTTTTTTAAAAATGATAAATAGTCTCTTCGGAACTGGCTTAAGTTTACTATCAGAAACAAATCAAGACTAAATTCAAAAAGATCAATGATATTTTCGGAGTTAGTTGTGAGGTCAGATAAAATCTGTGCTATTTCATGCTCACTGATCTCATTAGAACTTTTGTCTGCAGGAGTGCATGTATCTGAAAACAGACAAGCCCACCTTTCAAACAATTCCTTGTTGTTTTTCAGTGTTGATTTGACAAAAGAAAAAGATTTTTTCCATGGCTCACAGGATTTGTATGTGTTAAAAGCTGTCGAGATAGTTCCTCCAACACACAAAAAAACTCAAATGTTGAATCATTAATATTGGTAAGACCTTCATTTTCATTTTGTTTTCTTTTTGTTTCTTCTAAACTCTCTTTTTCTGTTGAAATTTTAATCAATGTATCATATGATAAACACAAGGATGTCACAAGAGAAAGCTGATTTTGTAATTTGCACAAACAAGTTTCCATTCCAGGAACAAATAAAATTCTTTTTATTTTCTTTGAAATCTGATATCTTACTTTTCCAACAACATAACCACTTATATATCTAATTTTTCCCCGAGCATATGGTGCTAACTGTACATCAACAGAAATTTTTGGTATTCGATCTGGAGGCAGAAGGTTACTGTCAGAAAGTAGGCATTCAAAAAACTTTTTTTTTCTAGATAAAACAGCACTGATGTCACCAGCTGATATTCTGGGCCTGTTTCATTTACATTATACTTTTTTAATAATGATGTTGCACTTAATTCATAGTCTTTTAAGTTTAGATGCTTATGAAAGTCAACAAAAAAGTCTGTTTTGTTTTTATTAGTATATTTTGCATCCTTAGGGAAACTCCTATTGCCTATGTCTTTAATAATTACAGATTGGTCATGGTACCACTTATTAAAATTGTTGATTTTTGATATGACATTATCCTGAAAACTTAAAATTCCATTCTCAACTGGGTTGTTAAAAAATTCTTCAGCCACCTTCTGCAACACAACCTTTGATTCCAGATCAGACTTATTTTCATCATCAATAGCATTAATATACTGTACAGTTTCAATTTCGAAATCTGGAAAGTCATAATAAAAATCATTTATTGTATGAATTAGATCATTACCATCATCATTATCATCACCATTATCATCATCACCCTCACCATCATCACCAGTATCATGTAAACCAAACTGTCGGTTTTTACAACATGACATATTTATCTGAACATCACCAATGGACAATGATTCATGAAATAGATTAACACTTGCTGGATGTTGTCTGCATAATGATTTTTTTAAGTTCAAAATTCTAAGGTCATCTACATTTACTGCTCTTCCTACTGCAATACCAAGCTGTCCTGGTTCTGTACAGTTTTGACAATGTACAGTGACTTTCTTCAGACTCATTCCCCGTGCTTTGTGGATAGTAATTGCATATGCAGGTTTCAGTGGTAGTTGGTGTCTTTTTGCCAAAACCGTTTTGTTTCAGGATCAAAAGAAGTAAAAGAATACTTTTTAATGTTTGAAGTCATAGTTTTTCCATCTGTATTGAATGTTACATCAATAGAGTCATTGTGCATCTGTAAAACCGTTCCGCATAGACCATTTACCAGAACATTGCTGCTATTTTTAAGCAGCATAACAGGGGTACCTATTTTTAAACCTAAATTTTTGGTGCTAAAAACTTATCTAGGTAATGAGTACTACCCTCATCTTCAGATCTATACACTTTTAACTCTCCAACACAATTTTGTATTTTTCTGTAATTGTGAAGATCCACATCTAAATTCCTGGCATACAAATGAACTGAATCTTCTTCATTTTCAATTGGTCGTTCTAATGACGTCAAAAAAGCAACATTCTCATCTGATAAATTTCCTCTTTCTAGTGCATTTACAGATTGTATCAATTCTATCTCTGACTGTCGATGAATCAAGTTCAATATTATTTTGTGAGGGAAAAATTGTTAAACCATGGTATTTTAAAACAATAGGCAACTGAATCTCCAACTATTTCATTTGCTATTGGGGGTAACTGGAAAAAGTCACCTGCTAATATCACCTGAAGATTTTCAAACAACATTTTTGAATTTCGGACTTTTTGGCAAACATGTTGTACATGCCCCAAAACTTTGGCGCTGATCATAGAAATTTCATCTATAATTAAAACATCTGTGTCTAATATGTTAGTTTTAACCTCAATAAATCGTTCAATTGTGTTAATTAAATGTGCTAACTCTTCATTAAGATACCGACCATCACCAATTCCTGAACATTTGTGGAGTGTTGTACCCCCTAAATTTCCATAGTGAGTAGAGGCAATTCCAGTTGAACAGGTTATACCGACGTTTTTTCCCGTCTGATTTCAATTTTTTGACTATATGTTTCAATAAGAATGTTTTTACACATACTCCTTGGCCTAAAAGGACCACTTTATGCCCATCGTTCGCCAATTTATACGCGATTAATAGATCTTCGTCTAGCATTTCTTCAAACTTCTCGCCAAAACAATAATAAGTGACCCCTCTTCCCTTATCGTAAAAGCAATGTTACTCGGATCTATCCTTTCAGTTGATCAGAATTGGGAGTTATCTCCCCACGCTGCACTCCCGTTCGATAGCCGAGATGGTTATGTACATGTAGTTGTTTCGTTTAAATATTGTCGAGCAGAAAACGTTTGGTTGTGATTTGTGTTGATGACCGAAGAGAACATTCTTAGACAAATCGAACGACACCAACATTTAAAGAAATAAAGAAATATTTATCGAGTTTGAGTTGGGATTCCCCCGCCAGGTGGAAATTTTTTCGCCAGAAGTTAGTTACCTTGTATTTTTTATGATGTGATATGGTCGATTTTTTCGACTTTCTTAAAACGGATCGTACTCGGGTAAAAAGTTTTGTATTATAGTTGATACATCATCAGGAATTATTTAAAAGTAAAAAAGTCTAGATAATTTATTAAATTGCCCAGAAAACAAATATCCAGGAAGAGGGGGGGGGGGGGTTATCCGTCCCCAAATACCTGTGCTTTTTCCAAAATCGTGAGTTGGTGAAACTCTCCTAACGTGGCCGACTCGGTTTTCTCTTCCGTTTCCAGCTGACAGGTGCCTTCGTGGAGTTATTCAGGAGCCGTTTACGGTATACTGGCGTTCTTTACCAAGTACCTTCAAAATTGTCGGTAAACTCGATAGCGCATTCTATTCACTTTTCATAAGATCGTTATTTGTGTATACCCGACTGTATTCACTACTATTTTTTTTAAAGTTTTCCTTTTTCTTTCATTATTTTTTGTTTCTGTATGAGTGTTTTGAGCGATGCAATTACCAAACCAGGTTTATCACTTCGCGACTTCGAATTGCATTTTTAACTTTAACATCTTTAATTTCCATACCGTCTCATATCAGAGCGTTAACTTTACGTTTTACTTCTTCACAATTTTGTACCTTTGATTTTTTTTCAGAGTCACTTATACAATATAACTGAACCGGTCATCATTTTCAATACTGGCATTTATCGTGTCCGCGTACGTTTTTTTGAAGTTTTTTTACCTTTGTGAGTATCTCATTGACAGATTCAGCGAGTTCATTTTTAACACAGATTATGTTTTCGTTTATCTGCTTATCAATCGCTGATGCGAGTTTTGCGACAACTTTATTTTCTATGTTCATTTCTGAATTGTCAATACGTTTGGATAAATGTTCATGATTGGCGTGCAACTGTTGTGAAAAGGATTTTAAAGCTGATTGCATGCCCCACCACTATTTACCTGTTCACAATTTTGACATGTTTGACCTTTCACACTACAATGCAACGCACAGCAATAAATATAACAACATATTAACAGCAACCTAACTTCAATTACGTACAGAATGTATAGCAAGAGATTAACCTGTACAACACAGAAATAAAACACATATTAAATTTACCCGTCCTAGTCCGGTGACACAAGCATTGCATTTTTATGTTACTTTTGTTTCGAAGGTATACTTTCGGAGATTCCAAACAAAACGGTCTACCATTTTGAACAAAAATAGATTATATGCCATTTAAATAGTCTGTTTCGGCGATTGAGGCAGTTGGTGAGAGGAATATATTACAGGATTACTCATTATAGCATCAGTAGGAGAGAGAACCGTACTCATCATTGTTGGTTGTAAACTGACTTCGTAATTTGTAAATCGTCTGTGTCGTTTTCTTGCTTGTATATATACCTGTCCGCTTTTCTCGTTTAGTTCGTCAATTGCATCACACACCATTGACATATTACATATTGAATAGTAAAAAAATATCTGTTCACACTAAGTTCAAATGTTGAATTTTCTATCGTCAGGATTGCTCAAGTTTTATACGTGTTTTCCGATAGTCAACGACTATATGTCGATAACATTGTAAACATGTAAGGGATATCGCATTGTTTACAAGCCGTCATGCGAGTTAACAATGCGATATCAAACTTGTTGCACGTCTACAAGAATACAATAGTTTAATCGGATTAGGTGAATGTCGCTCATGGGTATGACCTGTATAAATGACCCAGTCTTCAGCTATATGTTACTTTAGAAAATAAATGCATCAAAATAAACAAAATAAGCATGTGAAATTTCAAGATTTACATTTCAGTTTGAAATATCCAAAATTATTCCGCAATTAATTTTTCGAAATTTGTATGTGCACCTTTCTATTTGATCAGTCATTTGTCATCTGTTTGAGACAGAGAGGTCGAACCACAGGAGCTCGTAATTAAATAACCTCCTTTATTATCCAACACCCCTTTACTATCCAAAACCCATAAATTAAAACAAGGACAGACACTCGTTCAGGGGTCGCTCGCTTCGAGTAACGATTTTTTTTAAACTCTTTGATTTCCTACCTTAACCTATATATTTTCCTTTTCAGGGATCATTACTTTATTGATCCGTCACATATTGTCTTTGCATTGTAATATTATGAAGGGATTACGTGCGAGTTTATTCGTCTCCTGCTGAAATTCCGACTTTACCAACGACATTTGTAAACATACAACCGGAAGTCAGTTCCGCACCGAATAAAATGTAAGATTTGATTGGTCCAAAGTTAAACTGGCGCTAGATACAAATTAGATTTTCTTAATAATTTTTTCCTAGAATCAAGAAATACAAAATATCAAGAAATGGAAAAGAAAGGCGATCTTTTATCAGTTCCTTGGTAAGATATTCATAAAAATGAATATGAATAAAAATTAATATTAACAATACCTACAGTAAGTACAGTAGGGCTTCTGATGCTCACCTGAACATACATAAGCCAGGTGGTGGAATGAATCAGAAATTCGATTTTTAAAATTTATACATTGAAGATGCAATACATTTTTTTTTTTACAAAAATTAATAACAAAAAAAGGAAATGCACTTAGTTAAGTTAGTAAGAATCAAGAACCACCAACCCACAAAAACGCAGAACGCATGGTCGACACATTGGGATCACTATCTTGCGTCTTGCGTCGTCACACTTTTCTTCTACCCTCTACTATGTACTTTAACCTTAATGCACAGGTGTGCATATATATTTCATTTTTAGAATATTTTAATTTTTTTTGGGGTAAAAATTGACATTTTTGCACTAAAAAGGGGGGGGGGGCAAAACTTCTATCCTCAACTACTCCAAAACCGCTCAAAGGAATTTGATGAAACTTTCTCTGTGCATTAACCTTTATGCACAGGTGTGCATATATATATTTCATTTATAGAAAATTTTAAATTTTTTTTTTTGTAAAAATTGACATTTTTTTAAAAAAAAAAAAAGGGGGGGAGGTCAAAACTGTACCAGCGACACGTCTTTCTTGGAAGACTCACACATTTTTATTCAATAAGGACAACACGTAAAACCATGTAGCCCAGTGGTTAAGGCATTAGACTCATGATCTAAGGTTCGTGAATTCGAGCTCTCACGGGACAGCATTTTGACCTCATGCAAGTCACTTCATTTCACATTTGCTCGTGACTGTCTCAATGTTAGGAAATATATAAACCTGTGAGGCTGTACGTAATTCTCAAAAAACTATCACAGTGAACTAGCACTTAAAGTTGCCATCAGTGCCCACTAGTACAAGGCAGATACAAGCACACACTGTGAGTCAGGTTACCACAGGATAGCCTGGTGTGACCTGACTGCCACAAGCAGCAGACTTCGGTTGTACGCTGTCACATTAACAGCTCTGCAGAGTTTATGCTGACTGTAAAGCAAAAACGGCGTTAAGTAAAGCTTATTAAAATAAAAATAAAATGTAAGTACTTCTCAAATTTTCCCCCTGGAAGTACAAAAAGTAATACATGAGTAATAACATAAAGGTAATATGATAAATGCAAGGAAAGGAAAGATAACAATGAAATGTATATGTTGAAAATACAGTTTTTATAAATTTATGTAGAATTCACTTGATATCTCTCTATCTCTCTCTCTCTGATATAATTAGTAACTACACATTGTATATATTTATTGTGTACTCAAATATTTCTGGTATTAATTTTTCTTATCTTTTATAATCCCTCATTTTTTCTTGTATTTTTTAACTTTATTCCATTACAATGTATGAAGAATTTTTTTAAAGATTCAAGAAATAAATGGTTCAAACTAGATATCAACTGTACTGCATAAAGTCTTTGATCCTACATTCTTACCTAAAAGTTTCCACACTCAAAATTTTGTTTTCCTTAACTGAATTTCATTTAATTTTATACACTGATATAGTACTTGATGGGAAATTGAGGGGGTTATACCACAGGCACTTATTTCAGAAAATATTCTTCTTGCATTTGGTTTTGATTCCACATCAGTGTCGCATTTTAAATGAAATTTAAAGAAAAATACTATTTCTTGGTCACGGTACATTCATTTAGTTGTGTTCACTTACAGATCTTGATTGTGTACAGTTGGTTCAATGTTCTGAAGATTAAAAAAAAAAAAAAAGCCTGTTAAGAATTACAAGGCCACTTATATTTTTTTATATTATTTCTGTGATGTTATGGTGTTGGTGATGTAAATATGCTTCTATGATTTAGAGTATGGTATTGGCATTATTTTTTAATAACATTTTCAAGTAAATTACCTTATAATTTCATCAATAGCTGAAATAAAATCAAGTTGTTGTTGCCTATGAATATCTTCTAACTGCATGTGATGGAAATATTTAATACGTGGAGAAATAAAGCAGTACTGTCCATCATCTCCATACTCAGGGCAAGGCACAGGGGGTAACTAGGGTAAAAGTCGCCACAAAGTATTTTTGAGCCCCACCAAATGCAAATGCATTATTTCTGATTTTTCTCAGTATATATTCAATCTGATGAAAAAGCTTAATGCTCAACATGGAGATCGCATCTATGATTAAACACTCTAAAGTCAAGATATTTTCCATTGCGGATCTATATTCTTCAGCAGCTTGTATTAACCCTAATATCTCGTCATTTTCATGACGCCCATCCTTGATCCCCATCAGTTTGTGTATAGTTGAAACTTTTTGTTTCTTTTGGAGGGCTTTTCACTTAATTGTCAGAATTGGTGTAAAAATCCGAGAAGACGCGAAAATACGGGAATTCCCCCCTCAGTAAAGTCTGGACCAATCAAATCTTACCTTTATTCGGTGCGGAACTGACTTCCGGTTGTATGTTTACAAATGTCGTTGGTAAAGTCGGAATTTCAGCAGGAGACGAATAAACTCGCACGTAATCCCTTCATAATTACAATGCAAAGACAATATGTGACGGATCAATAAGTAATGATCCCTGAAAAGGAAAATATATAGGTTAAGGTAGGAAATCAAAGAGTTTTCAAAAAAATCGTTACTCGAAGCGAGCGACCCCTGAACGAGTGTCTGTCCTTGTTTTATTTTATGGGGTTTTGGATAGTAAAGGGGTGTTGGATAATAAAGGAGGTTATTTAATTACGAGCTCCTGTGGTCGAACGGTGATTCATGGACAATTGGTGTTTTTGTTTTAGGAATACTTGTACTATCAATTGAAATATAAGGCAGAAATAGCCTTTAGTTACCTTGTCTGAGGTACTTGGGGTTGCCCTAACTGTTTAACTACATTCCATACTCTGGCCCAACTATTCCAGACATTTTCTGCCCATTTCATGTTTCGCTTTGTGTTACAAAACTGAGTACTATTTATTTTTTGTTCGGCCTTAGTATGAGTTTGTTAAATTATTATTTTCTTCAGTTTTATTTGAAAAATTATAGTTTGCTTTGCCTCTTACAAATGCTTTTTTATTTTAAATATTTATACTTTTAAATGTTGCATTTGAATTATAAAAAAACATTATAACAACACAAAGGTTATTCTTACTGAAAGAGATCATTTAATGTGAATAGGTGAGTGGTCTAGTGGTAGAACTCTCGCCTTGTAAACCAGTATTCTTAGGTTCGACTCGCAGCAAAGCCATAATTTTTTTTCAAAAATGTCTGGTACACTTAATTAAATAAATCATAAAACAAGACACACATTTGGATTTAGGTACAGCTCAAAATTAATTGAAATACAAAAGAAAATTACCGTGCGATATCAGAAATATCAGGGCGTCTAGACGGGACGGTAATCCGGGGATCGTGCAACAAGAGAATATGTATACATTTAGGTTTATATAAGACACAGGTTAGATCATTGTAGAGTGATAGTTTTTACCTCAATTATCCTTTCAATATTTTTTCATTAATTTTATGATAATTAAACCACATTTACACAAAACAAATCTAAAATAATCTGTCTAAATCATTTTATGTTTCTTCTTACTAATTCTTAGAGCTCTCGGGCAATTGCAACCCCAGTTAATTTAGACCATTTCCGTAAAACACCTTCCTCGATGATGACAGTCGGTCATGTTGAACGTTTCAAAATTTTTGTTACCATTTACAAGGGCAGCGTCATCTAAAGCGGTTTAAATGTCGCCGACAAGAGTTACCACCAAAACAGACCTTTTGGAACCTTTTTCCATGGGGATTAAATTATCAAAGACCAGTTATGGTGAAAAAAGTTGTACCGGTGGGAAAGTTAAAAATGTGTTTACAGCTAAGAAAAGGGTATGTATAATGCTATAAATTTATAAAGGACAAATTTCCGTTTCATTCGAACCGAATGTTTAATAACATTAATATAAGTTTAACATAATATTAACATAAGTTTAATAACATTCTTGGTAACGTGTTAAATTAATGAATGAAAAAAAAAAAAACTTGAAAAAGTAATAATTATTTATTATAGGACATAATTGTTGTTTATATAATTAAATATGAAAAAGCGAATAGTGATTAGTGATGTGAGAAATTGAGACTCGATACATTCATCTTAATAAGAATAATCGTGTTTTGAATTTGAAAGCCACAATTCTTAGATAAAAATAAAATTAAAAAAAAAGATAAAAAAAATTAGATAAAAAATATAAAGATGAAACTCTTTGTTCAGACTTGGTCTTAAACATGTGCTTGTTGTTTCTAGTCTTTTTATTTAGCCGGGACTTCCATACCTTGTTAGATGAAGAAAATAAATTCGTCATCTTGATTAGACACGGTTCCAAATATGGATTTTCTTTTCCTGTTTTGTTATTTAGGACATCTAAACTGGCGCGCGTTAATTAAAAAATAGCCCCTTGTTCAGATTCAAGTTTTATCTGTTCAGATTTTGTCCAAATATTTGTTTGCTTTTTTGTTGTTTTGTTATTTGGGACCTAAATACGACCATTGGTGTGACAAAATGAATAGCTTATTCTTCAGACTCGGTGAAAATTATTCAAACTCCGTCTAAATATGTGTATGCCTTTTGCTTTTTTGATATTGGTACCTCGATGTAGTTTAGTTTAAGAAATCGAATAGCCACTTGTTCATTCTCGGTCCAATATACAGGTATCTTTGTCTCCTGATCATAATCGGTGGAAATAGTTAAGACTCAGTCCCAATATACCGGTATCTTTGTCTTCTGATCAGACTCGGTGGAAATAGTTAAGACTCAGTCCCAATATACCGGTATCTTTGTCTCCTGGTCAGACTCGGTGGAAATAGTTAAGACTGAGTCCCAATATACCGGTATCTTTGTCTCCTGATCAGACTCGGTGGAAATAGTTAAGACTCAGTCCCAATATACCGGTATCTTTGTCTCCTGATCAGACTCGGTGGAAATAGTTAAGACTCAGTCACAGTATACCGGTATCTTTGTCTCCTGATCAGACTCGGTGCAAATTGTTAAGACTCAGTCCCAAAATACCGGTATTTTTGTCTCCTGATCAGACTCGGCGAAAATTGTTAAGATTCAGTCCCAATATACCGGTATCTTTGTCTCCTGTTCAGACTCGGTGGAAATAATTAAGACTCAGTCCTAATAAACGGGTATCTTTGTCTCCTGATCAGACTTGGTGGAAATAGTTAAGACTCAGTCCCAAAATACCGATATCTTTGTCTCCTGATCAGACTCGGTGGAAATAGTTAAGACTCAGTCCCAATATACCGGTACTTTTGTCTCCTGATCAGACTCGGTGGAAATAGTTAAGACTCAGTCCCAATATACCGGTACTTTTGTCTCCTGATCAGACTCGGTGGAAATAGTTAAGACTCAGTCCCAATATACCGGTATCTTTGTCTTCTGATCAGACTCGGTAAAAATAATTATGAATCAGTCCCAATATACCGGTATCTTTGTCTCCTGATCAGACTCGGTGAAAATAGTTAAGACTCAGTCACAATATACCGGTATCTTTGTCTTCTGATCAGACTCGGTGGAAATATTTAAGAATCAGTCCCAATATACCGGTATCTTTGTCTCCTGATCAGACTCGGTGGGAATAGTTAAGACTCAGTCAAAATATACCGGTATCTTTGTCTCCTGATCAGACTCGGTGGAAATAGTTAAGACTCAGTCCTAATATACGGGTATCTTTGTCTCCTGATCAGACTCGGTGGGAATAGTTAAGACTCAGTCACAATATACCGGTATCTTTGTCTCCTGATCAGACTCGGTAAAAATAATTAAGAATCAGTCCCAATATACCGGTATCTTTGTCTCCTGATCAGACTCGGTGCAAATTGTTAAGACTCAGTCCCAATATACCGGTATCTTTGTCTCCTGATCAGACTCGGTGGAAATAGTTAAGACTCAGTCCTAATATACGGGTATCTTTGTCTCCTGATTAGACTCGGTGGAAAAAATTAAGACTCAGTCCCAATATACCGGTACTTTTGTCTCCTGATCAGACTCGGTGGGAATAGTTAAGACTCAGTCAAAATATACCGGTATCTTTGTCTTTTGATCAGACTCGGTGAAAATAATTAAGAATCAGTCCCAATATACCGGTATCTTTGTCTCCTGATCAGACTCGGTGAAAATAATTAAGACTCAGTCCCAATATACGGGTATCTTTGTCTCCTGATCAGACTCGGTGGAAATAGTTAAGACTCAGTCCCAATATACCGGTATCTTTGTCTTTTGATCAGACTCGGTGAAAATAATTAAGAATCAGTCCCAATATACCGGTATCTTTGTCTCCTGATCAGACTCGGTGAAAATAATTAAGACTCAGTCCCAATATACGGGTATCTTTGTCTCCTGATCAGACTCGGTGGAAATATTTAAGACTCAGTCCTAATATACGGGTATCTTTGTCTTCTGATCAGACTCGGTGGAAATAGTTAAGACTCAGTCCCAATATACCGGTACTTTTGTCTCCTGATCAGACTCGGTGGAAATAATTAAGACTCAATCCCAATATACCGGTACTTTTGTCTCCTGATCAGACTCGGTGGAAATAATTAAGACTCAGTCACAATATACCGGTACTTTTTTCTCCTGATCAGACTCGGTGGAAATAGTTAAGACTCAGTCACAATATACCGGTATCTTTGTCTTCTGATCAGACTCGGTGGAAATAGTTAAGACTCAGTCCCAATATACCGGTACTTTTGTCTCCTGATCAGACTCGGTGGAAATAATTAAGACTCAATCCCAATATACCGGTATCTTTGTCTTCTGATCAGACTCGGTGGAAATAATTAAGACTCAGTCACAATATACCGGTACTTTTTTCTCCTGATCAGACTCGGTGGAAATAGTTAAGACTCAGTCACAATACACCGGAATCTTTGTCCCTATAATCCGACTCGTACAAAAATGTTTAGACCCAGCCCCAATACTTGTTAGCGTTTTGCTTTTTTTTGTTATTTGGGAGCGCCATAATCTAGTTAGTAAATTGAAGTAAATAAAAAGTCGTTTGACTAGGCCCGTAGATTAGTTTATTATGTTCTCTTGTTATTTTGGACCGCAATACACACGTTCGTTTAAGAACATAATTTATAAAGTTCAGGATAGGTCTCAATAATTATTTTTTGTTGTTGTCTTGTAATTGTTTGTCGTCATGTGTGCGCCGTTTCAGGAAAAGAATAGCTCTTTGTTCAGACTCGATATATTTTCTTGTACAGTTAATTTATATACATGCATGCTTTAATTTAAGAAAATAAATAGCTTCTTGTTCGACGCAGTTTCATATGCGTTTTATAATTCCTGCAATTCAGTCCTTAATTTAGAGTTTTAATTATCGGTCGGTTTTTTTTTTTTTTTTTTTTTTTTTTTTTTGAGTAGCATTTCAGTTGTCAATATGGTTCACAAAATAATTGATAAATTATTTAACAATCTGACATTAGTAATTATGTACGCATAAAATCTTTGCAAACGCCTTATTAGTCTTTTTGCTGTTTGATCGTGTCGAAGCATTATGCTACATTAAGTTTAACCTTGTCGTCAATCTTGGAAGTTAAGGATTCTAGTCAAAATGTACTACAGTGGACCATGACTACAACCAGCCACTGATTGAAATAGACAGTTGAACTGGACATTATGTATTGTCTTTTTCAAGTTGGATTTAAGGATCTCAGTGACAAATTGGTCTATATGCTTAGCGCCTTTCATAGTCTAGATTCAAATCTCGCTCCAAATTTTAGATCAACTTTAAGAAACTTTTCCCGTTTTCTTGCCGAGGGTGGTTTCCTACGGGTTCAACGTTTTTACTCTATCCTAGAATTAACTGCATTAATATAAGTAAAAAAAAAACCCCTTCATTTGGATGTAAAATCCTCTTTTCCAACTCTATTCCATTTTCGATTAGATGAGGATCATTTTTTACCGATAAACCGAATCGGTGGCTCAGTGGTAGATCATCCGGCTCGTAAGCTCCACTTTTAATTCCAACCCCAGTCAGGTCATACATAATACATGTGATTTGATATTGAGATAGAGACTTCTTGGGTGGTAATATAGGTGGACGGAGAATCAACTGGGTTTACCCGGTTTTAGAATAACGTGACTGGGGGAGTGATGTGCTTGTCAGCTGTATACTGATCCGTCTGACTAGCATTCGAGTGACAAAACGTTAACCTGTGTGTATGCTAGTACAGGGCAGACCACGTTTCATACTTGCACATTTCACGCACTTGTTTCTAAGGTTAATCCTCAATATTTTAAATACCTAGCTCTTGTGGCAAATAGCTGTCATGTGCTACTTTTGAATTGTATTATTTTATAAAAATTCAAAAGCAGCACATAAAATAGCTAAAAAGTTGATGATGCGACGCTCAAAGCTGCATAAAGTTTTTAAATTTTCTGTTTTTTTTTTCTTCTAAAAATATATTTTTTTAAAAATAGATAACTTCTACTCATAATCCGTGAGATTCATTTTCTAAAATTACATTCCTATTAGCTGCAAATAAACGGAATCCTCTGTTTAACGATAAATATTTTCATTTGCCTTGTAAAATTCCCATAACTGCTCGCTTAACAAAAACCTTGTCACTCCGTGTATGAATACTTATAAAATGCAATACACAATCCTGACTACATAACCATAGGTAAACAAGTAAACAAACATGGCTGCCACATCCCTTTTGTTTATATTTGAGACAAGCTTGAAAACACATTTACGAAATTATACAAAAACTGTTCAATTGTTATAATACACAAAATAAAATCAAAGAAATTAATCACATAAAATTTTAATAACATAAAAAGACACCTGGCTGATATTTACCGTAATATTGACATTGTGAGAGACAGGGTTAAAAAAATCAAATGGTGTTTCTGATGGCCTGTTGAAAGAACGGACAAGAATTGGTCTGTGAAAACCAACAAACCACAAAAATTTTTGAACAATCAGATCTTTTAAAAATTTCTTAAAATCTTGGACAAAGCTGCTACATCTCCTTTTATTTTAAGAAAGAATGTGTAATTGTACAACTTGTCAATTAATTTTGTGCCCCGCAGGATGTAAATTTCAAGTGGTGTAAATTTCAATTGAAATTAGATTCACAAAACGCAGCAGAAAAATCACAATGTGTATGCCACATCAAGTGAAAATTGTCCGTTTCACATGCTGTGTTTGTTGATCGGAAAAACTGAAGATTCAGCTACACGCTTTTTAATCAATATACTAGGGATACAATAGAATCTCCTCAAAACTATAATCCATGGTTTAAGAACTACAAAACTCCTTGCTAAACTTAAAACGATCAATTTCTCAACTTTGAGAGATATTTGCACCGCATCAGGCGTAGAGAATAAGTATACTCCTCACTACTTTGCTGTCTAAACACTTCATCGATACCGAGTGTGAAACTCGGCAAATAATAATGTTCGAGTAAATCTCAAACATTAAAATGTCGACATTTTAGAAAATATCTCTCGGTAAATCCCTGTCTACGCTCACGTATCTCGGCGCAGATTCTAAACCCACATGCTTTGCAATTGAAAATCATCCCTCTGCTACAGTTTCCTCCGTTTCAGATTCACAAATTTCACTTCCGACATATAGCTGCAATCTTTTGCTCTAAACTTCTTTGCAAGTTCTTCCATAATTGAAATGGGGCCACACAGGTGCACCTGATTTTCGACCGAAATATAGTCTACAAATAACAACACATTTATTGTTGATATTCAATTTTTTATTTATATTTTTTATATCCAGTATTTAAAAATTCATTATGTTAATAAAAAATCGAGAAAATACCATCAAAATAACTGAAAAACTATAATTTTTTCAAAATATCATAAAAATCATTTTATGAGGTCGGTCACTGAAACCCTGTATTCATACTATTCACACAGACATCGAGGAGTTATATCCCTTTAATTGTATGTCCGTTGACGAACACAGGATTGGCATCATAAGTATTCGAAATTCCCGGCCTTTTGCTAGATGTATTAGTCTAAGAGCACAAACAATTACTAGTAACAATAGAGCTTATAATAATAATAATAATAATAATAATAATAATAATAATAATAATAATAATAATAATAATTATAATAATATATTTTATTAATACAATGGTATAAAAAAACCTATTTATATTAAAACCTTTTTTGATCGGATGCTAGTTTGGTGTGGAAGAAGAATTATTGAAATTTAAGTCAGTGACGCGTACTTTGTTCAACATTAGCAAAACAATACACACATCCACACGCAATCAACCGTCTCTCCTTACAATCGTGCAGTGCTAGTGTGATATTGTTCGTTTAATTCACCATTCGAACAACTAAAATTGAACCAAACAACACGTGTATGTTATACATATAGGATTTGGGAAGTTTACATGTATTTGTGTCAATTATTTATAACACATTTTTGTACCAAATACAGAACATTTTAACTATACATTTATGACGCCTGTAAAATTTTATGTAGAAGGTGAAACAAAAAAGGTCAGATTGTTTGATGAAGTTCCGAAACTTAAGTTCAAATAATTCAACAAATATTATTTACGGCCTCGTAACGCCGCATAAACGTGTTACAAAACTATGCGAAAAATTTCAACGCATAAAGAAGACGCTTTTTTCGGCGAAAGAGCCACCTTCCGCCGCATAAAGAAAACATATCGAGCACAATATTATAATATCACTTCATCTACACCTCCATACTCATTACCACCTTCACTCAAAACACTAAAACCACCACTATCAACGTGATTATGATGATGATGATGATGATGATGATGATTGGGATGATTATGATGATGATCACCATTAAATAATAATAATAATAATAATAATAATAATAATAATAATAATAATAATAATTTTTATCGGGCCTCAGTGGCTGAGTTGTTAGAGTCGCCCACTCATTCTTGCTAGCCCCCCCCCCCCCTACGCATAGGCTCGAATCCCGGCTGGACCTAAAGTCTGACCGAGATGGGATTTTCACGAGGGAAGTCTCCTGTCTGACTTGCAGAAGGTCTACCCAGATGCTTGATTCGACTATTACAGACAACAGGTGTCTTGGGTCTTCCTCTATCTATAACTAGCCGGGCGTCACTATATGACAGAAATACTGTTGGTGTCATCGTCATGAAACCTTAAATATCTGCAGGTGATAAAGTTGAGGACGAAATGAATTTGGCGCATGCGCAAAGAGAGTCACGCATTAATCTTCATTAATATCACCGCCACCGTTTTTGTCGAGATATAAACATTTTGTAAGATTCATACTTATTTGTTAAAATTAATCCTCTTTATGCGTCAAAAAGGCATCCTTTGCGCCTTATAAGCAACACTATCTTTATGCGTTGAACACCGCATAATCGTGGCCGACCTCTTTATGCGTTGAAACTTCCAACATAGACGTGTCGAGCACGTTTATGCGGCGACACCGCTATGCGCGGCCGTCTTACTTAAGACAATAAGCAAGTTAGTAACATGAAATTGGGCGATCAGATACATGATATTCTTAGCTAGTGCATTTAATTAAAAAGAAAGAAAATGTTTCGAAAATAAAGTTAGAATAACGTGCCATAAATATATCGATCAAAACTTTTACATATTCTGGTTTGATAAATGGTGCTCAGCAATTTAATCAAGATGAAGTCTTTAATAAAGCACAAAACGCACTTAAACACATGACATCTTATTGTATTGCATTTTAAAAAAAAAAATTAAAATGATAAAACAAAATAAAGATTAATTGTCTTAAAAGATTTCTGAAAACAATCGTAAAATTAACTGCCGGCAATGCAAAAAGCAATTTACAAAATCGGTATGCAATGCCAGGCTGGATATAACCTACGGCTCGATGTAATGAGACGCTGGATTACTTGGAATTTGTATAAAGGAAGTAAATGAAAATTGAAAATCAAATTAAAAAGACTGAGTTTTTAGAACATAAAATGATGTATTTAAATAATCTTAAGTTCCATTAATGATAAACAAGCCTTATTTAGAAAATTGAATAACTCTCTCTCTCTCTCTCTCTCTCTCTCTCTCTCTCTCTCTCTCTCCTAAAGTCGGGGAATAGTTTTACCTAACACATAAAACATGCAAAGAAATATTTTGAAATGTAAAAGAAATGGATACATTTTTGAACTTAATAACTTCGAAGAACATACAACCTGACACATTTTTTATTTTAAATGTTCCTGTAACCTGGATTTTTTTAAATCTCCTTTTAAAGAGTTATTAACGTTTTAATTATATCATAAAGCTGCATCACGACCTTAGGGGTATTTGAGTTTAAAACGCAGTGAGTTGATTTTAAAGCAATTTTTCAGCTTTTCTTCTTCAAATAACAAACTTTTATCTTATCTGCACATCAATTGTCTCTGAAAATACGTTACCTGCAGTGTTTGAGATCACAAGTGATTTTGTCAATAAATGACTCTTTTTTCTGTTCATTATTATTATTATTATTATTATTATTAAATGTTAATCTATTCGGTTACTTGAAGAATTCGTGAATATTTTTGTATTATAAACTGCAACAAAAACAGAAACGTTTGAAGAAGAAGCTTTCTAAAAATTAGTTTTCAGAGACAAAACTAATAAATCGTCTTTCATTTTATTTTAAGAAAGTTGATTTAATTAGCAAGGCATTATATCTGAAATTTAAAACAATTTAGTGGTTCTAATACCAATTATAAGCTTTATAATGTTGCAGACAATTTTCAGTTTAGTTGTTTTTGATAGAAATAGTGATCTGTTACCTCTGATAATGGGCGCAGGCCGACATTTTTCTCTCTTTTGTTCTACGATTTCGCTCAAATGTCCAACGCCGGTTATAAGGTATGGATCGATATTTTCAAAAAACAAACTACTCAGCTGTAATGTTGTAATGTCACTTAAAAAGTGTACTTATAAGGCGAATGAGTATAAATAACAACCCGCCTGTGTAACGGTTGTAATAAATTAAACGATGTCAATTAAACTAGCTTTAAACTTGAAGTTTGCATTATTTTTGTAAGTTATTATCCAGATAATAATGTTAAAATAAAAAGTAAAACATGTTCTCTTAAATTAATGGAAAAATGCAATCGCGAAGTGTTGGTGGTTCATTATTTAGTAAAATAAGTTAAAGAAAAATAATAGATAAATGTGTGTATTTTTTAACCATTGCTTATAAAATATGTTGTCAGGTTTGAGCCCAACGATAGGATTATGACAACATCAATGGGGATTTATTTCATGCTCTTTCGAAGCAAGAAGTTTTTAAAACTGCTCTCTCTCTCTCTCTCTCTCTCTCTCTCTCTCTCTCTCTCTCTCTCTCTCTCTCTCTCTCTCTCTCGTGTTCTTAGTTGCATTTGTTGTTGTCAAGTTTGTAAATTTGTAAAGTTTTTTAAATTAATATTTTCATCAAAACTTCGAATTCAGCTAATTTCCGGCACCAGAGGCAAAACAATTCCCCTATTGGTATTTTTTGAAAATTTGCACACGCATTCCTTAGAATGTGCCTTGTTGAATAAAATGATCAATACATATGTATGGGTTTTCGTTTTATTCAGTAGAATGAATGAAACCTACCCCACTTTTCTTGTTTTCAAGATATGGGAAGGATTATCTCCCCTATCTTGCTATTAAAAATTCAAACCAACAATTGACATTTTTAAAGAATTATGTGAGTATTAAAGTTTGTTAAACTTTACAAAGATTAGTTTGTATATTCCAAAAAACCAAATATTTTATCATAATGTTTGATAATTAAATTTTTAGTGTGTTTTACTCCTTTAAGAAAGAATAACGATTTCCGGATTTTGTTTCAACCGTTTTCGAAATCCTATTTTCTGACACTCAACAATCTTCTTGAAAGACCATTGCAAAATTTGTTATGAATGAAATCGATTTATTTGATATTTTAGACATTTTACAAACTTATTATGTATGCTTTAACACATATCATCATCGATATTTGTCGCTATCCTAAGTCTGTTAAACCGAGAACCGTGTGTGCATCCAGTATCTGCTCTGTGGGGTTAGAGGTAAACCATGCCTATTTTTTTCTTTATATTCGCACAAAAGCGATATAACCTATTAAAAAGTATGTCTAAAATGCATGCAGGTATTTTATGAAAGACCCATAGACTCATGAACTTATCTTATCCTGTGTATGAGGCCCCCAAATTGATTGATCGTATAGCATTACCAGTTTATTTGCTAAACTAATAGATAAATTTAGAATATTTTCACGATCTTAAATGATTAAAATACATAAAATAACACTCAATAATAATTACATAATGGTATATCGACAGTAGACTTGACGGGAAAGTTTTGTACTTTTTTATATACATTTATTATTACAGATCGGTTGTTTTGTCCTGTTGAATAGAGTTACTTCCCTTCGTGTCGGACAGGTTACGTCATCGTTAATTTAATATGGTAGCAGAAGCACATTAAGGAAATTTGATACCTAGAATTAAATGCTAGTTATGGTGGATTTGATCCAGTAAAGTTGACGATATTATTAAAAAGGCGAGTAAATTATTAAACAGCATGAGATGTTAGAATATCGCGTGAAGAGCAATAAGTCTCACACACGTAAATACATTCTTCACATTACGTTCCTCATTAGTATACGTGATAGTTTTGTAATATTCTCCTGTAATGTACTATTGTTAGTTTTACTCATGTAATTTGTACACTGATAATACTTTGTATTTAACACTTAAAGTAATAAAGAAGTGATTGATTAAAGTCTTAAGCCCACCTGACTATAAAACTCTTGGTTCAATAACCTTTCTTTTAGAGGAAAAAAAACTATTTTTCCATCATCATTAATCTTTCGCTGCCCAGGTTGGAATTCTGATCGGACAATTCCTAGTGTCTGAAAGTTTGTCAATTGTTTTTTAAAGGTCAATGGTTTTCTCGGGGCACTCCGGCTTCATCTACCACCCCAGAACTGACCGCCTCAAAGTAAACGAAAGAATCTTGACTTTGGCGTAGAGGGTCATTACTTAGCTTTTTCATCATTTGTTTAAAACTCTATTGCAATAAAGTCATTCCTCTTCTATTCGGATCTCGAGTAGAAGTTGTAAAAAATATGATGGTTGGTATTTTATGATGGTAAGCTTTTAGTTTTTATCTAGTTGTACTACACAATATTGATTACACTACTGCAATGAATATAACTTTCTAAAGTGGGATTATCTATAACGAGCTTCTTTAAAGCTTGCTAAGTCTGTGATGTTATAGTTCGGCAATAAAAACACCTTTTAAAGTATTACTATATTCAATTTTCGAGTCAATGATAGAAATATCTACCGAGGGCGATGATGCTTAATTTGTTTCATCGCGAAATGGAAATTTGGATAAATAGAGTGACAGACCTGTCTGCATGAACAATGGAAGTAGACTTGTAAAGAGACTTGAACATTCTGTATATTGAATTAAGCAAATGAGCATTAAAACATACATCTGCAGTAACGGGTATAAACATTTGTCTATGCACGTACTGAACAAGTGTCGTTTTATATAGGTCCGATTGGTATTTTTATTCTGTGACCTATTGGTCTAAAGCACGCACTTATGGATATCAATGTTACCTGCCGCTTAGGTTCAATTTTTTTCGGGTTGATCCTAGTGATAAAAAAGTGATTAGTTTTATTTAGTTCCATGATCATATCTGAATATGCCATTAACAAGCAGCTCCCATCTTATTTTGACAAATACCATTTCCACTCCTATCTATCAGCTTCCGCACTTGTTATGGCTGACAGACAGCCCTCATACAAATAATTGAGGACTGGCGGAAAGCTTAGAATAACAATAAGTTTTTTGCCGCAATCCTAGATCTGACTTAAGCTTTTGACTGTTTACCACACGACCTCTTGTTGCTCAAGTGAAAGCGATGTGACCTATCATCCGCTGTCTACCTAATGGCGAACTACTTGAGAGTAACAGTAAAATAAAGTAAACATACTTGACATCACCATATACTTTGAGCTTAAGTTTAAAACGCACATCTCTTATTATCTGTAAAAAACATCTCGCCAACTACATGTCTCAAAACGAATACGGAAACATCTAAACAGACTTGGTAAACTTTGTGTTCACTATTCCTTTATTCTTTTAAATTTCAATAATTGTCTCCTGACATGGTATTTCTTTGGTGAAGGCAACATAAGGACAATTGAAAAAAAACTACAAGAGTCCTCCGTTTAATGTATGGAGACCATATCAAAATAATAAATATAATAATAAGTTTTAATAATCATATAAAAATCTGCTTATTAAATCTATATTACCATCATTAAAAGTAAGGTGCATTAGAACAATGGCAATAGGAGTTTTTAAAATATTTATAAAAATACATTTAATGACATGTTATTTTCCTCTGTGTTGTTTTATATTGTGTGTTGCTTTTAATGTAAATTTGTGCCAATATAGTTTTCTAATACTGTTGCATTTTACTGTCTCATTTCACCCAGTGCTTTTACTTTTGTACTTTTAAAAAACATTTATGCGATGTTCTTTATTATATTTTTTTCTTGATATTGTGTTGCTATCAGAACTGTTGTTTAAGTCACTACACGTGACATGCTGCTTTAACTTCACAGTCTTCCAACAAGGACACACCCCTTACCAGGACCAATGAAAATGAATGTCTAAATTCACTGCTCTTTATAAATTTCACATTTAATTTTAAAAACTGTTTTGAGTGATTTAAAGAACGGTATTGTTTTCACTGAATATTACATTATTCTCTATGCTATAAAGTTATAATCCAAAACAAGTCATACTTACGAAAAATGACCCCACCCTCCCCACAAACACACACACACACACACACACACACAGAGAGAGAGAGAGAGAGAGAGAGAGAGAGGAGAGAGAGAGAGAGAGAGAGAGAGAGAGAATTTTTAAATTTGTATATGAATAATATAATAATAGAACATATTAATGATTAAATTACAAAAATCTTACAACTGGTCATTAAATTAGGCCAAAGTAACCTAGTTGTCAAATAGTTTTATAACATATGTTTATTTTAAGTTCAATTATAAACGGTTTTAATTTTTCCCTTTCACAGAAATGTTTGACATTGTGATTTAGAAACCACAATACAACATGTAAATATTATTAATTTATCCGAAAATTAAACAGAGTAAGTCAGTTTTCTTATACAAATGTAAATCATCAATCATTGAACAAAATGGTATTATATAATATAATAGTATATATATATATATATATATATATATATATATATATATATATATATATATATATATATATATATATATATATATATATATATATTCTTAATAAAAATAAAACACTGTCAACTGTCGTATTTGTAACGCACTTTAGACAGATCTTTTTCATTTTTCGTTCTTTCTTTTTTCTTTTTACCAAATGAACTTAAATACTGCCGCTGTGGCCCAGTGTTAGAGGGTCCGCCTTGAGAGTGGTAGGTCATGGGTTTAAAGACTGACTTGTTCGTACATAACATTACACAAAAAGAATGAATCTCAAAAAGCCGAGCGATCCGCCTATAGGAAAAAAATGGCAAAAAATAAGGTTACACCTTTGAGAGACCGCTATATCCCAACATCAACTCGAGGCCAAATGCAAATTAATTTTAGTAATAAAATAAAAACTAACGACAGCATGGTTTTTCATATTGCAATATATTTCGAATAGTCGGTATTCCTCATCAAGCTTACATTTTAACTAACTGATAAACTACATGACAAGATATATATAAACATTCGATTGTTAAACAGATCATACAATATAATTACATAGTACAATTATAGGTAGATTACAATTATATATTTAAAAAAACCAATTAAGTTTATAGCCTAAGGGTTATTGGAACACATTCAGTAAGAAAGTTGTCCCATCTCCTGCTAATTGTTTGTTTAAAGTTGGCTTTTCAAATTTAATATGTAAAGCCTCCAGGATCACCAAATCAAAGTCTGTGTTACCTTTATTAAGGGTTTTAAATGCATTGGTATTACTGTATTCTTTACATGTTTTACAAGTTTCCGTGTGGTTAAATATGGCACTTCCTGTTTTAAAATGTTCATTTATTCGTCTCTGAAGGTATCTTTTTGTCTTACCTACCTAGGTAGTACTTGGATCGTCCAAGCATTGAAATTTATATATTACAGATGCCTTCAGGTGACTATTACTTCTGTCTTTAAGTGAGAAGTAATTTCTTACTTTAAAAGAGGAGAATACTATATTTACATGGATGTTTTTTGGATTCAAAAATGTTTTTGAGTTTTTTCTTAAGAACCAGTGAGGCTTTACCAATATACGGCAATAAAAATGTGTATTTTATATCATCTTTGGTTTTAGTCCTAAAAATATTAAAATTTTCAGAGAATTTGTCCGAAATGAATTTTCTTATAATTTTGAATATAAACTCTTCAGGGTAATTATTTGATAATAGTAAATTTTTTATTTTATCTTTTTCATTAATTAAGGATACCCATGAAGAGCATACTAGATATGTCCTATGTAGAAAACCTAAGATTAGACCTCTTTTCCATTGTGTTGGACATATTGCATTAAAATTTAAAAGAAGACCTGTAAATGTTCCTTTTCTATATATTTCTGTCGAAAACCCATGTTCAATTTTTGTTATATTAACATCCAAAAAAAGGTAATTGTGATTGTGAAGAGTAAAATTCACATTATAGGATTTTCGACGGTGAGCTAATGTAGTGCCTGCATGGCAATGATAGTAGTTCCGTGTTTTACATGCATTATAATGTTGCTTTGTATACCTTAAACTTGTATAAGAAACACATGCGTATTGACCAGTGGCCCGATAAATGATCATAACGTTGTTAGATATTTACGACATGTATTGAAACTATTTCCAATGATGTGTTTAGATCAGAAGTGCGTAATTTTACTGGGTTATTTGTTGATGAAGCATATACACCGCGTTTAAATAAGAAAAAATATTGCAAAATGAAAAAAAGATTACTATAAAATATTTTAAAACAAATAAAAAACCGGACGATATATAAGATTCGAACCCAGGACTTTGATATTATCAATTCCTACGTTCTACCACACAGCCAGCGTAGATGGTATTGGAATCGTATGCTAGCTATTATCAAGTATGTATATTGTTTGGGGCGATTAAGGGGTATTGTGTTTTATCTTTATCCCCAAATTTCAATGCCAGCGCATCCCTCTCCATCAACCAAAATTTGCAAAACAGAAGATAAAGTATAGAAGTTTTGATAGTTAAAATATCTTTGATGGAGAGGAATGCGCTCTATGTGTATTAATTGATAAACACGGTTATTTCCATCAAAATTTTCGTATTTGTATGAAAGTATGCGGAATGCAGTATTCTGAAATGTATGTTTAAACACATAGTGTAATGTTTTATTAAACTTTTAATATTCAAAACCGTTTCGTTTTGGTACTCTCTTTTGGATGTTTAAAGTGTAAATATTATCTTAACAAATTTAAAATTTTGAATTCTATAGGCGGATGCCCCGGCTTTTTTGAGAATCATCCTTTAAAAGATAGCGAAAGAGAGAAAATATGGTCTCAGTTTCTGCTCACAGTACATCACTACCATCGTTCTGAGTAGTTTTCAGTTTCTGCTCACATCACTTTACTACAAACGTACTGAGCTGTTCTCAGTTTCTGCTCACATCACATTACTACCAACGTTCTGAGTAGCTCTCAGGTTCTGCGCACATCACATTACTACCAACGTACTGAGCTGTTCTTAGTTTCTGCTCACATCACATTACTACCAACGTTCTGAGTAGCTCTGTTTCTGCGCACATCACATTACTACCAACGTACTGAGCTGTTCTTAGTTTCTGCTCACATCACATTACTACCAACGTTCTGAGTAGCTCTGTTTCTGCTCACATCACATTACTACCAACGTACTGAGCTGTTCTCAGTTTCTGCTCACATCACATTACTACCAACGTTCTGAGAAGTTCTCAGTTTCTGCTCACATCACAATACTACCAACGTTCTGAGTATTTCTCAGTTTCTGCTCACAGCTAATCACTTCCAACTAGAAAATTGCCTTACAATGTCAGATACATTACAGCGTGTAGACAATGCGTTAATTTGGGGATCGTGCAACAAATGGGACGGTTGAAGGACATCCTAAGACACAAAAACACAGAGTTTGATGTCGTTTGAATTCATCATCAGTAGTCCCTCTATGCCTATGTGTTTTTTTTGCTGTTTGATCATTACCTTGCATTACGTAGTGTTTGTAATTACGTTACCATTAGTGTATAGAGTAGGAAGATATAGCAGAGATTTACTGCCGACTTCCAAATTATATCTTAGATTGTTGCACGATCCCCAGATTAACGCCTTGTCTCTCAGTTGATCGGGGGGATCGGTGGCCGAGTGGTCTAAAGCGCGCGCTTACGGATCACGGATCACAGTGCCTCTCACCGCCTGGGTTCGAATCCCACTCGGGACAAATTCTAGTGGGAGAAAGTTTGTCAGTTCGCTTGCCGAAGGTCGGTGGTTTTCTCCGGGCACTCCGGTTTCCTCCACCATCCCAGAACTGACCGCCTCGAATTAACTGAAAGATTCTTGACTAGGGCGTAAAACACCATTACCCTACTCAACTCTCTCAGTTGATCACTTTTGTATACTAGTATCTTCAATATTAATCCCTTCTCTATTAGCAATTGAGTAGATCGCACTGTCTCCCCCTTGACACAATCCTTACACAATAATGTTTTTAAACAATACATTGTTAATTAATCAGACGCTTTGGGAAAATGAAAACAGTGTAAGAAATGTTTTAAAGTTTGAAATTTGACCTTTTAGTGTATTGTAACTGAAATAAGTGATATATCTTAAATCATCTATCTATCTATCTATCTATCTATCTATCTATCTATCTATCTATCTATCTATCACTCACTCACTCACTCACTCACTCACTCACACCATTGTTAGTTTTTAGTTAATGTTACTCATTAAAATTTAAACTTTTTGTTAGATTATATACTGTTATTTTGTTATTCGGGAGTGGAAAAATCTTGAGTTGAGTAACTCGTTTTCAATCCTTTTGTAATATTTTCCTATTGCAATACAATATGTTTAAACTTATTATTTTTCGTTTTTTTTTTTTTTTCAAATTAGAGGCTAAAATGTCCTACAAAGTCCAAATATCACATCAGAATTTTTTTGCCAATTCCAGAAGCCTTCTATCCTGCTTCTGCTTCTGGAATTGGCAAAAAAATTCTGATGTGATATTTGGACTTTGTAGGACATTTTAGCCTCTAATTTGTTCGTCTATGAAATTCGACAAAAAACTGATTACGAATTTTTGCGTTTAATTTAGAAAAATTCATAAAATGACTTCAAATTTTTATAACTTGGCTATTTGAACAGATAATGACATTGGATTTTCAGTTTTAGATTGTTTAAACTGTTGTAGAGAAATCTTTACAAGAGTAGAGCGAATGTGTTTGGTGTGATTTAAAAACAGGTAGATGATATTACAATAAAATCGGTTCCTATATATAATAACATATTTTTATCTTTTCACGAACATTGATTTGTTGATAATATGAATTAACAAACCGTGTTATGTATAATACAAAACGTCATGTATATAAACAGTTGCTACAAACACAAAAATACTTCAACAATAAATACATAGTGTAAACAATACACAAATAAATCAATATTGAAATACTGGTCAGAAATCACGGTGGTCACTTTTTAATATTTTAACATACACTCATACAGTAAATCGATTTACAAATAATTTTTAAATAATAAAAAAAATATTGGATTAAAATAGATTGTTTTGGTGGTCAGATATCACCTGTCGACGATGGTCACTTTTACAATCTCTAAAAACCACAAATTAATAAATGCAAACCTAATGTTAGAGGTCAGAGATCAAATGTACAATTCGGTCACTAAAACATACTCTAAATACACAGATATATTACATCGATATTCAAATAAATAAATAAATACATAAATAAAGAAATGAATGAATGAATGAATGAAACAAACACGCGCGCGAGTGTCTGTGTGTACGCCGCACCAACAAGAAATATCTTTGTACATAAAAGTGCATGTTTGTCATATTTGTTACGAAATGACTTGTTTCTTGTCTTGTTTTACGTACATGTATATTTGTTACAACATGACTTGTGTCTTGACTTGTTTTATGTACATGTATATTTGTTACAACATGACTTGTGTATTGTCTTGTTTTTACGTACATGTATATTAATTTTGTTACAACATGACTTGTGTCTTGACTTGTTTTATGTACATGTATATTTGTTACAACATGACTTGTGTCTTGTCTTGTTTTTACGTACATGTATATTTGTTACAACATGACTTGTGTCTTGTCTTGTTTTAACGTACATGTATATTTGTTACAACATGACTTGTGTCTTGTCTTGTTTTTACGTACATGTATTTTTGTTACGAAATGACTTATATCTTGTCTTGTTTTACGTACATGTATATTTGTTACAACATGACTTGTGTCTTGTCTTGTTTTTACGTACATGTATATTTGTTACAACATGACTTGTGTCTTGTCTTGTTTTTACGTACATGTATATTTGTTACAACATGACTTGTGTCTTGTCTTGTTTTTACGTACATGTATATTTGTTACAACATGACTTGTGTCTTGTCTTGTTTTTACGTACATGTATATTTGTTACAACATGACTTGTGTCTTGTCTTGTTTTTACGTACATGTATATTTGTTACAACATGACTTGTGTCTTGTCTTGTTTTTACGTACATGTATATTTGCTACGAAATGACTTATATCTTGTCTTGTTTTACGTACATGTATATTTGTTACAACATGACTTGTGTCTTGTCTTGTTTTTACGTACATTTATATTTGTTACGAAATGACTTATATCTTGTCTTGTTTTACGTACATGTATATTTGTTACAACATGACTTGTGTCTTGTCTTGTTTTTACGTACATGTATATTTGTTACGAAATGACTTGTGTCTTGTCTTGTTTTTACGTACATGTATATTTGTTACAACATGACTTGTGTCTTGTCTTGTTTTTACGTACATGTATATTTGTTACAACATGACTTGTGTCTTGTCTTGTTTTTACGTACATGTATATTTGCTACGAAATGACTTATATCTTGTCTTGTTTTACGTACATGTATATTTGTTACAACATGACTTGTGTCTTGTCTTGTTTTTACGTACATGTATATTTGCTACGAAATGACTTATATCTTGTCTTGTTTTACGTACATGTATATTTGTTACAACATGACTTGTGTCTTGTCTTGTTTTTAGGTACATGTATTATTGTTACAACATGACTTGTGTCTTGTCTTGTTTTTACGTACATGTATATTTGTTACGAAATGACTTTTGTCTTGTCTTGTTTTTACGTACATGTATATTTGTTACAACATGACTTGTGTCTTGTCTTGTTTTTACGTACATGTATATTTGTTACAACATGACTTGTGTATTGTCTTGTTTTTACTTACATGTATATTTGTTACGAAATGACATATCTTGTCTTGTTTTACGTACATGTATATTTGTTACAACATGACTTGTGTCTTGTCTTGTTTTTACGTACATGTATATTTGTTACGAAATGACTTATATCTTGTCTTGTTTTACGTACATGTATATTTGTTACAACATGACTTGTGTCTTGTCTTGTTTTTACGTACATGTATATTTGTTACGACATGACTTGTGTCTTGTCTTGTTTTTACGTACATGTATATTTGTTACGAAATGACTTGTGTCTTGTCTTGTTTTTACGTAAATGTATATTTGTTACAACGTGACTTGTGTCTTGTCTTGTTTTTACGTACATGTATATTTGTTACAAAATGACTTGTGTCTTGTCTTGTTTTTACGTACATGTATATTTGTTACAACATGACTTGTGTCTTGTCTTGTTTTTACGTACATGTATATTTGCTACGAAATGACATATCTTGTCTTGTTTTACGTACATGTATATTTGTTACAACATGACTTGTGTCTTGTCTTGTTTTACGTACATGTATTATTGTTACAACATGACTTGTGTCTTGTCTTGTTTTTACGTACATGTATATTTGTTATAACATGACTTGTGTCTTGTCTTGTTTTACGTACATGTATATTTGTTACAACATGACTTGTGTCTTGTCTTGTTTTTACGTACATGTATATTTGTTACAACATGACTTGTGTCTTGTCTTGTTTTACGTACATGTATATTTGTTACAACATGACTTGTGTCTTGTCTTGTTTTTACGTACATGTATATTTGTTACAACATGACTTGTGTCTTGTCTTGTTTTACGTACATGTATTATTGTTACAACATGACTTGTGTCTTGTCTTGTTTTTACGTACATGTATATTTGTTATAACATGACTTGTGTCTTGTCTTGTTTTACGTACATGTATATTTGTTACAACATGACTTGCTCGTGATGCTCAGTCTTCTTGTCTACTTTTTTCAAGTTAAGAATTTTGAATTGATACCAAACGAAATTTTCAAAATTCTGCACATGATCATTCAAAAAGAAATATTCAAAATTCTACACAATTTCATAAGTAACATTTTGTATTCAAATTCTGCACATAGGCAATTCCAAATAAAATATTCAAAATTCTGGACATGGGCAATTCCAAAAGAAATATTCAAATCTCTGCACATGATACTTATTTGCTGTAAGGTACACGTTTTTAACTTCAAGTTCCTTTGTGAATATTATATAATTATATTTATTGTTATTGGAATAAACCTTTTGTTAATTAAAATGTTGTAAACAGTTACTGCGGAAGTAGAAGAAAATGTAGGAGTACAAAATAAATACAATAAAGTTTTCATGACAGCAAACCTAACTCTCTGGAGGCAAAACCCGATGTTTTTCAAATATAACTTCAAGAAAACTGACTTTTTAGAATTATTTAACAATCTGTTTTGTTGAAAAATATTATGTGCGATTGTAAATTCAATAATGGAAGAAAACCTTGAAGTAAAAACGACAACGATGAAGTTTTAATGAATGCATACTTAATGTACTGAAAGAAAATAAAACAAGTTGAAAGATATTTCTGAATTTCTTGATTCCACAGAATTGGCAAATGACGGTGGCTGAATAAGGCCATACAGAAAAAATATTCCGCGTGTGCACGTAATGTTTTCACGCCACCATAACAAATCCCTGTTTTTTAAATAATTTATTACGATACAATTTATATATTTCTGAAAAATCTTTTATGATTAATATGTTTTTAATGTGAAGATGACCGTCATTGAGAGACAAAGATTTGTGTCGAACCTTAATCTTCACCTATTTGATTTGAGTCTTTATACAAATACGGATTATTAGGTAAAACGATTATCTCGGTATAAAAAAGGAAATTATATTTTGAAGTCATTGTCAATAAAAAGTTTACATTTATTAGTTCCCATGGATACATTTATGGTATAAAATATACAATCATATGGCAACAATAATACAATATGATAGTTATTAAGGATTTGATCAAAGATTTGTATTGCGATGAATTGACAATCATTAACCTGTGTCGTGGCGTGATCCTAGTTGTATTAATTGCTGACATACACATTTTTCAGTTGAAAGATTTTGCAACTCCTCCCCCTAAAAAATTCAAGAGAGAGAGAGAGAGAGAGAGAGAGAGAGAGAGAGAGAGAGAGAGAGAGAGAGAGAGATGTTGCCAAAGGTCCCGAAAATATTAAAATTTCAGGGTTCTGCAATGGACCTGCTGAGGGCTCAAGACTCCTCGCCGCTGGGACATCGAAGGTTATACATTTTTAAACCCCCTCCCTTTCATGAAATTCTGGATCCACCCTTAAATATGTGTATTTTCATTTTAGAAAACAAACATTTAAAGTAATTTTATGAATAAATTCGGTGGTAAAAGAAAATTTTGAAATACAACATAGAAAAGTAGTTTTTGTATGTAAACTAAAATTCTTATAATGACTTTCATTGGTCCACAGAATCTTAAAATAATTAGGTACGATAAAATCTATACATTTATTTGTATAATTTATACGTACAGCGGATGACTTAAAAGCACATACTTATAGTACATGTACGAACGGAGTAGAGTAACGGTGTTTTCGCCCCAGTCAAGATTATTTCACCAATATTTACGTGGTAAGTTCTAAAATGCTGGAAAAAACTGGAGCGCCCGGGGAAAAACACCGACCTTCGACAAGCTGACAGATATCTACTGGTATATGTTGTTCTTCACGCTTGTTGATGAGTTATTTATTTTTGAATTTTAAATGGAGAGAGAGACACCTTTTCAAAAAGGCATTCGGGTTTCTGTACCCTATATTGAATAAAAAATAGATAAATAAATAAATAAATAAATAAATAAATAAACTTAAAAAAACAACAACAACATCAACAACAACAACAACAATAATAATTATAATAATAATAAAGACGACGTTTTAAGACCATTGTCTTATAGCCGATATACCGTAGGCCCCGTAAGGTATATTTACATGATGGTTTTATTTATATATAAAATAACATAAGTCTCAATATAAATGATAATATTTATATATTTTAGAAACTCGCCCAGGATTTTTTTCCAGAATTCATTTTGGAAGGATTTAAAAAAAATTATTATGGATTGCGTCGCACAACAGGCTTACGAATACGAATTATTATTCTTTTATACGCTATATTGATTTATTGACTTTATTTACAGTTAAAGTAGTAACGGTTTGTATTGTTGTCTTGTAACACGGCGTAGGTCAACAATTCCTCTTTGTAAAGTAAATTAACTTATTTATTGTCCGGTTTACAGAATTCACCAAGTTAAAAAATAAGTCGTACATTTTGTAGGCCAATGTCAAGGGTAAGATTGACTTGATAGGAAAAAGGTTTTACTATTAAATGCAAACTGATTTAAACAAATTCAGCATTAAAAATATTTATTTATTTATTTATTTATTTATTATGCATTGCTTCATGAATTTTGCACACGACAAACCTATTTTAACCATTCATATAAACACATGTTAAATATGAAATACAAAGAAATAAGATAAGGATGACCCATTCAAAGGAAATTTCCGTTTTTAACAAATATGTTCTGCTTATACGGAAAAATACAAATCCTGACTTCGACGAAATTTTCCCAATTTTCAACGTATTTTTTACAAATATCTTCAACTTTCGTACAAATCATTTGCTTGTGCGACTGAAAAATAAGTCATCTATGCTGATTTTATTCAATATTAAACCATTATTTTAAAAAGGAAGAATTAATAAAACTGAGAGGTCAGCCTGCAAAAAATATAATAAATCAACCATGCAATTATAAAAATTTGAAGAATTTAACAGTTCTACATGACACTGTAAAGTAAGACAGATAATGATTAAAAAAACCTATTTAGCTACAGACTACACAACAAAGTCGTAATCCGAATTAGAGTTCCGTGTGCAAAATTGACACTGGACTTATCGCATGTTTAGTAAAAAAAAAAAAACCGTTGTAATAGGTCAAAGTTGTATTTGTTTTTCACCCGGCCTGTTTTATTATTAATAATTATTCTTAAATATGTAAATCAAAAAGTAAACTAAAGTTTTCAATAATAAATACTTAGTGACGCTACAAACAAAAATTCGATGTTGTTATTGGAAACCAAACTAAAAAAAACCATTATAAAAAGCAGGAACTTGTGTCTAGATATATACCAGATACAACAGACATTGTAACTCTGTAAGCAACTTGAATAACTGGTAAGTAAAATTATAACAATAGTTGTCTAGTTGTAACATTGGCCGTAATCGATGAATTTCATCTTTAACGACTGTTGAATAATCGCCTGTAATAGCTTAATGTAAATTCGACTTTGATATATTTCATATCTAGAATTGTCAAATGTTCTTCAGATGTTTATTCTGATAGTATATGCCGAGTATTTGATGATGGAATCGTCATGTTTCTAGGATTAAAAACATTATGTTAGTTATGATAATGTCTTGTGAAGCAAATGATTACATCCTTATTTTATACTTAGAAATGCCCATTACTTTAAGTTCTGTCTTTTAAGCAAAATCTTTCATAGCAAAAGCCGAGTACTTGATGATAGGATCTGTCATTTTAAGCTCACTCATTAGTTCACTTTTTAATTATACTTTGTACTTGCCAGTGTCTAGTACTTTTAGTACTGTCTCTCCAGTTTAAATTTTAAATGAATACTTATTGCTGGTCAGCATCTGTACGTGATTGAAAAAAAAAAACAAAAAACAAAAAAAAAAAAAAAAAAAAAAAAAAAAAAAAAAAAAAAAACAAGTAATAAACCGTGATGAATGTTTTTTGATAAACTATTTTAGTTACAGTTTAATCTGTTTATTTTTGTCCTTCAAATATTTTACACAAGCTTCTTTTTTGTTGTTTTTTATGTAATATAAAACCGTTTCAAGTTTTAAATGACTCTAACTTGGAGCATATAGAAGCCAGCAACCATAGACCATTAACTAGTTTGTTTTCTTTTTTTTCGTACATACCCGGCGGTCACATGGTATAATTGATTCTCTTGTCGGTGTACTTTTTCTTTTATCTGAGCTCTGACATCGATTTTTTCTAAAATTGTTTAATCGTTTTCTTTCGTTTGGAAACTTACGCCATAAAGAAAAATCCTTTACAGTAATTAAATAAGATAGAGATGCATATTCAATAATAACTATGTCAATGTTATTATTATCATTATTATTATTTTGCGGGTATAGGTAATCTTTTTATTACAATTGTGATTTTATGACGACAAGACAAATAAACCTTTATATTAAATGCTTATTTTGCAACCATAGTCCATTAACTAGTTTGTTTTCTTAAGAGCTTTTTTTCGTACATACCCGGCGGTCACATGGTTTAAATTGATTCTCTTTTCGGTGTACTTTTTTCTTTTATCTGTGCTTTTTTTAAAATTGTTAAATTGTTTTTCTGGCGTTTGGAAACTTACGCCATAAAGAAATTAGTAAGACAGCGATGCATGTAAAATACTAACTATGTCAATGACGTCAAAGCTTGTGTTCGGTTGGGGTTATTATTATTATTATTTTGCGGGTTTAGGTAATTTTTTATTACAATTGTGATTTTATGACGACAAGGTAAATAAACCTTTAATTTTAATGCTTATTTTGCACCTTTTTCTTAATTTATTGACATTCCTGAAAGTTTATGTCTTCAAACTAATCATGTCTTGGTTTTGACCGAAATTAAAAAAATTAGAAGACCTAACTTTCAACAAAAGTTTTCAATATAATATTTCACAGTTGGCGTATTGAATACGTTTTTGTTAAATCTCACCTATGGAATTGAAAATTTTAAAAATCGTTTGTAAATTTATATAAATCGTGGGTAGAATTTTAAAATCGAGTGTACCTACGATTTTTGAAATTATTTATATGATTATCATATTGTAGGAACATATTTTTAATTTATAGAAACAGTTTTCAGTAAAACAAGTACGTGTTAGCCTTTCCTTTGCTTTGTTTTATATGGCTGAATTAGCATTAACTTGAATTGTGTCGTGTTTTTGTTGCATTGTCTGTTCAGGTTTTTTAGTTGCACTTTCCATTTCTTATTTTAGAAAATAATTAACCATGGCTTGTCCAGGATGTAAGGGAGGTGGAGTTTGCTTTAAGTGTGACAAATGTGGAGCTTTGCAGTGCAAGAACAAAAGTTGTGGTCACTTCAGCAGCTGCGCTGCTAGCAAATGTGGAAAATGTGGAAAGTCTGGAGGACAAAAATCCGTATAAATCAAATACATGTTTATATTTGTAAGTTTATAAAGCGACAACTAAAATGATAATCGGAATAATCTTTTCCTTTATCGCAGGTCACTTATACAATCTGTGATAGTGTACCGATTCTCCTTCAATGGTTTCTGTTTGCTTGTTATCTTACGGCGATATTCTTAAACATCTAAACCTTTAAAGTTTATTGACTATTTCATAATACCAGTTAATCAGCAGTGCTGGTTGTCTTGCCATGATATACTTTTTGTTAATTTAAGACCACCATATTGACTAAATGGACAACCCTAATCCATCCGGAGATAAACGATAATTAATTGCTGTCATTTTTTAATCCAATTGTTTGTCATCGTTTTCAGTTCCTGTACAGGAATCAACAATAATAGGTTTTTGTCTGTTTTACCGTCTCTATTTTATTTTAGTTCTTTATAGCTCATTTTTCATATTATTGTATCTTTTGCCTTTTGTTGTTGACTGTTCTTTGTATGCGTTTAACTTCTACAACAGTATTTTAGCTTTGTAATAGTGAATAATTATTAATTGAACAGGAGTATGCGCATCATCGATTCAGATGTTTTTTTTTTTTATTTTAGCGCACTTTTGTTGATTGATTTTTGATTAGTAAAGTTATTTTTATGGTCGTATCGGCATTATTGCAGCTATTCGCGGCTAAAAATGTTGAAATAAAGAGTTTGTATAAAACATGAATTGATGTAGAACTAAATATAATAGAAGTTTTTTTTAATAGTGCTAAGAAGAATCAGTAATAATAAATAAAAGAAAGGTTAGACAGAGAAAGCGCTTAAATAATTCTGCCGCTAAAACTCCTTTTTTAAATTATTTACGAAATCAACCTCTTTTTGATCAGATGGATGTAACTCTATTTTTGCACTTAACAACACCTTTGTTTCTTCGCATTGCTTTTTAGTAATTCGTTTCTTACTGTCTTGTATTTTTCAGATCATAGTTGGAAACTTGTCGAAGAGGAAGAAATCAAAGTTTCGATGAGCGATTGTTTTACTTAACATAACCTTTGTATAACATAAATTATATTAACACGAAAATCACAAAGCAAATAGTACTACACAATAAAAAATTCTCAGCCTATCACTGTTGTTATGGTGTTTTTTCTTTGTTGTTTTTTTTTATTTGGTGATACAAGCCTAACTTTCTTTTTTTTGTACGACCACTAAATGAGTTGGTTGGACCCTCCAAAAGTACTAAAAGCATAGTACTGAATAACATTTTGTTATATAATTCAGAGTAAGTCCAAAATCTACAGTTTATTTTACTAAGAATTGTAGTACAAAAAGGAGTAATGGTGTATTTACCCAAGGCAAGATTCTCTTACCAAAATAAAATAAAATAGATAATAATAAAAAAATAATGAATAAAATAAAGAACTGAAAAAAAGAAATAAGATAATAAATAAAATTAAGATAAATTAAAATTTATATATATATATATATATATATATATATATATATATATATATATATATATATATATATATATATATATATGGAAATCACTATAGGCGTTCTTGATTAACAACACACAATATTGCGTCGTATGTGTAACAATCTATCATTCAACATATGAAATACCCATAGCGGCTCTGCTGACATATATTGGAATTCGCAGAAGCTCAAATCGATTATACGTCACAACTAGCAACAGTTTGAGTCAAAAATACCCATTTCAAGCTTAACAAAAGTTTAATGGATTTCAATACAAATTAAGCAGAATTTGATGTCACAAGCACAATGAAACATAAGACAGGTGTTTTTTGTTTGTTTTTTGTTTTTAAACTGTATTTGAATTGTGTAAGCGATGCGACTGAGCTTAAATTGATTAGATTCAGCTGAATAAACTCGATCAACATTAATTCAATAAAATATATCAAGGCACCGATGTGTATCTAGAACCAAGTTTTTTTTATGCAGAATCCAGAAAAAAGTACAAAACGCACCGAAATAATAGCATTATGAGCACATTTGTATTTTTTATTGTTTCTATAAGGGTTTTCGGAGATTAGAGATTAACCATTGTATGTAACTGGTGAGAAAAAAAAAAAAAAAAAAAAAAAAGCACAGAATTTAGCATGAATTAAAAAAACCTGAGAGGCAATACATCATAGCTGTTTTAAAATGTAGTACAACTTGATCATATTACTGTAGCTTTTTTTAAAATGTCGTTACGGAGGTTGAATTATGAGACATTTTAAAATTTCATTTTTAATCAAATTTTCAAATTTTTTAAGAGGCATATTGTATTTTTAGGTCATCACTGTAATCTTAAATAAGTTTTATTAATAAATGTGCCATTTTGTTCTACTTTTATCCCTATGCAATACAAATGTTACAAAAGCGAGACAGCATTTGCGAGACACGGAAAATGAATGGCCCAGAATTATAAATAAAAACTTGGCTATCTAGTATTTATTGTTAAAGGTAAATCTGACAATGTATTTATATCTATAACAAATACCAGTTAAATTTTGATGTGCCATATGTGCACATTTCGGAAAATAATTCCTCATCAGTGAAACTAGGGGCCAAAAAGTTTTATAGAAAAAACATTAGTAAAACAGTTTTTTTTAATGTATCTAAAGTTTAAAATTATAGGAATCCAAATCCAGCTAAGTACATGTATAATATTTATTAAACTAAAATGTATCAGCCCTGTAAGTTTAGATCTTAATATTGCAATATGCTAATCCACATTTTCTTCGCTATCTGTTTCTTCCGACAAAAAAAAATTCATTGGCAATGTTCAACAATTACAACTCCGTTAAAATCTGATTTATGCACGGCCCTGTTATTCATTTTAAAGCGGAAGACTGAAAACAAATGCACGCTATTAACGAGGAAGAGATTTGCACATAATTCAATATAAATTAACACTTCTTTAATAAATGATATAGTGGAGGGTGTCATCGATGGAATATGTCACATTTTCAAGAATGCTAGTCTAGTCCAACTCTTTCTCGTTGGAATTACAATTATTAACGATTGTGTTAAAACAAGTAAAAAACCGAAAATGTTTACGGAACTGGCAAGTGATCAATTCAAAATGTCTTATTTACTTTTAAGCTGAATTGCTAAAATCTTTCCGCTGGCATCAAATTCAAGTCTAACAGTTGTGGTCCTGTTACATATTGTTGAGCCATTTGAATCTTCTGCATTTTTGTCCCGAGTATAATATGTTGGTTGGTTTCCCTCTGCTTCTTGACTGAATAACGTTGAATTATGATTTGAGCCTTTATGGTTCCGTTTACTGTAAACGAGGGAAAAATCTTTTTCGTCTTGTTTGTCAGACAATGAAGGCGAAGACTGAGATCTTTTATTTATCCTGATGAGTTTCAATTCATTCTTAGAATTATTACGTAACATATTAATTCTTTTGGAACCAACTATACGACGCCTTTGTTCTTTAGGTGAAGATGACAAGCAATGTCTATCGCATTCTTTTTTCAGTGAGTAAAGGGACATACGGAATTTTGTGGAAACAAAATTGTACAGAATCGGATTCAGGGCATGGTTTAGGTAAATAAAAAACCGTGAAAAATAAACCATTATCAGACTATTTTCTAGTCCGATTTCGGCTATTTTATTTTTATCTTCAAACATCCACCAGATGCAGACAATCCTATATGGAAGATGACCGATAAAGAAGACGCAGACGACGGTCACTATGGTATGTATCACCTGTCTCCGGAGTTTTTTCTTGTCCTCTACATTCTTGTCGTACAAAATCAAATGAGATGATTTGGATTTCCGAATAAGTTTTCTACTCAGGCAACAGTACAGGAAGCCTACTATCAACATCGGTATGAAATACGTAGTAATGGCGTTTGACAAAAGATATCCTTTTTTCCAGTCGGAGTTTGCATACATCCTGCAAACATGTATTGGTGTCCCGTCTTTAAGACGGCTGCTTTTGAACACCACGATGGCGAGTAATGGTGAACTTATAGCCACGGATATTATCCAGATAGCTACTATTATTTTTCCTGTAAATGCCGGACTTTCTTCAGTAATGCTGAGTGGTTTACAAACCACTTTGAATCTTTCCATGCTGATGGCGATAATAGTGAAGACCGAAGCACTTGCTACCACAGACTCAAGGAATGGGACGGCCTTACCTGTAATAAAAACAGTTAAAATCGGTAAGTAATTCTTATTTTGTTAAAATATTTATATATAGAACCTGGATAATAAATGCTGGCAGGAGTTGTTGATTTGTTGATTATTTTAACTTTTAAAATGCTTTATTCATTGGTTGTGAAGGAACTGCGATAATAATGTAATACCGAAACCTAGACATTAACATAAGTCCTCAACCAAAGTCGAGAAACTTATAATGCTCTTAATATTTGATTCTAAGTTTTACTTATTTTTTTTCTGATTTTGCTGCTTCTCAAATTAACTGGTATTTTTTTTTATTGCGTTGTCTATTGACAAATATATGTTTTTGTATCTTGTATAAACGGCGATTCACAGTATAATATTTTGAATTTTGATACATGCATGGTTTTGTTGGTTGGATAAAAGTTACATTTGTATAGGAACAAACGCTACGCTTGCTGCATTATCAGATAACTCGATGGTAACATTATAAATCAGGATATTCAGTCAAGTAGTTAATTGTCTATCAATAATAATGTGCTAATTTCATTCAGAAAGAATCTCAAATATTGTAATTTTTACTTAACGATCTATATCAATTTACCAGAATACAGAATTTCATAAGAAATAAGTAAAGACAAGCCATTAGGTCTGTGATATATGTTCTTTTAAAGAGAGTTCAAATCACTGTCTTAAGAAAATTAAGAACATATGATCATAATATAGTTGTGTTTGACTATAAAGTTTGCTCTCATAGCCAGAAATTCAAAGAATTTTAGCCTTTGTATGTATTCCTTGTTAGGTCGGTAATGGAAGTTTTAAGATTTAATGGCTGATTTTTTTTTTTTTTCTAAATTATGCTTAAAAATGGGTTTACACCATCAAATACCTTGATCAAAATCATTTTCAAAAGATCAAAGATATTTTGATCAAAAGTAATGTGTAAACACAATCCAAATTTTACGACAAAGCTTACAAATGAAAATGCCTAGAACTGCTTATACTGAGCCCTTCAAGTCTTATAAAATTGTGTTATTTCTTTTAAATTGTCTTTACGACACTTCTTTCATTGTGGTAACTAATCCATTTAACTATAGTTACCCACACACGTATTATTTGAGTCTTGGCCTAGGTTTATCTTAATTACGATTGGTTAAATCCCATTATTTTTTTTTTGTAGAAAATAGGATGAATATTTAAATCCATCATTTTTTTTTGTAGAAAAATATTATTGCAATCTGTTTGATCAATATGTTAGAAAAATGTTTTATCCTAGTTTTTTTTTTAAAGTACTCAATATTATTTACTGTGTTATTTCTTTATTCGTAGATTTTGATCAAATTCTTTGATTTTTTTTTTGTATTAAGTAAGCTTATAGAGGCTTTAAAAATTGATGTATGACAATGAACACACGTGGCTATTCGTGTTTATTATACGTTTTACAATATATTTGGTCATTTTACAAAATATGTTTCCTTTACAGAAGACCATTAAATTGACAAATTAAGATCGGATACATTTAAAATACCAGAAAATATGTCGAATCTGATAAATGAGATTTAATGTAAAAAACGGTAATGATCAAACTCATTAAGGACTGAAACTGTACACGGACGGAAACGTTCATTAAAACGTTTTTTGTGCTAACGAGCAAACCGAAATCCTTAGAGCGCATATTAAATACAAAAATCCAAAAAATCCCTCCAAGGACCATCACTTGTAAAGATGTTAATATTTAATTTTTAATTGGTTCTACAGCTTTTGCCTCGAGGCTTTTTGAAAGAAAAAGACATCAATTTTTAGGATAACATGCAACATCAACAATTTGATATTTTGCTTCGTATAAAGCCATCAATATGACTACGTTTTAGAGCCATTGATATCATTTTATGTTTTAAATGACAGCCATTTGCTCGTTACTATACGCCACATTGTCTTATAAGTGTTGCAAAGCTCCTAATCGTTTATTTGAGATGTCATTAAGTTCTAAACATTTTATTGTTTTAATGGTAAAATATTTTTTTTCTGGTGCTTCAAAAGTCTTTATGTTGAAAATATAGGAATATCTTACCGATGTTAGCATTCATAATGGACTTATATTATAGATACCACGATGACCCAAAGGTCTTAAGCACCAGCTTACGGATGACACCGCTTTTACCTGTCTGTTGTCGCATCCTTCTTGGGAAAACTCATTCATTTGCCTAATTCTAGAAATTTGGGTGTTTTACAACGTCTTAACTCTACTGATTTAAAGAAAACATAAAAAACCAAAAAAAAGTATAAAAAGTAATATCTGTACATGTTATACCCTCAAGACTAATACACTAAAAGCTCTACATAATGAGTCAAATGTCTGATTTATCAGATACAACTAAATACAAAACAACAGTCTGAAGCAATATACATACATACATATATATATATATATATATATATATATATATATATATATATATATATATATATATATATATATATATATAAAATAAATAAATAAATAAATAAATAAATAAATAAAAATAAATAAATAAATAAATAAATAAATAAAATAGTGTAGAACAAAGGATAGAAACACCAAAAACTTATAGGAACGAGCCAAAGGTCTGCACCACTTCGACTTTTAAGGTACGAACGAGGGTATGAAACAGCATGTACTCAAAACACGAGACAAAGGTCTGGCCCCGCTTGCACAAAACATCTCAAATTGAGTTTCAAGCTCAAACTCAATCTCAAGTTGTTGAGTTTCGCTCAGCTGAGATTTGCTAAATTTTGGCTTACACAAAAATTCTCAACTTCACCTGAGATCGAACTCAGCTGAGATTTTTCGATTTCGTCACCGGAAGTAACTCTTTTGCGATTTTCATGTTTTGAAAATAAAAAAGTTATATTTGATATGTTTCCGTACTTTGTCAAATCTGTCGTCTGGTAAATTATCCCTGCAAAATATCTTTAAATGTTAGTTCATGACTATGTCGGTGTCTTAACAAAAAAGGAGATCGGTTAATTGGAGCGAAAAGGAGAAAATTGTTTTGGTTGAGGAGGTTGTGAAGCGAGAAGACGTTTTATTTGGCAAATTTAAGGGCATGATAGTTACCGCGAAAGCTAAAGATGATGCCTGGAAGGACGTTTTAAAGTGTGTAAATGCGTGAGTATTTTTCAAAATTGTCACTCCTCAAGTAACACGTATAAAGGATATAGGACAATGACAAATATACATTTTCTTTTTAATTCTTTGTTACTAAAACTGACCTATCCAAGTCAGAAATCGACCCCGATCGCTATAAAAGAAACCCATTCTTATTTTGGTCAAAATATTGACAGTGCCGCAACATGCAGAATTTATTACAACTTAAATTATTGTTGTTTACTAAGTTTAATCAAAACATTATCTTACAAAACCTTTGTTTATGAGTCTAAACTTGCTTTTTATAAAAGCTTCAGTAATAGTCAAGGAAATACAGACAAGGAAAGATTAGAATTGGCATCCATATGTCTGGGCTAGACAACACACACAACAAATGTAACAATAAAATGCATTTTTCTGTAAGATTATAAGCCATATGTAGCAGGATCACTTCCCTGCTTAAATGTAGTAAGGTATTACTATTAGAACTGAATATAGGTTCATACCACTTCCCAAGAGCTGTGCTATTGGAGATCTGTAGCTCTGTTGGTACAGTGATGGACTGGCATGCCAGGGATTGTAGGTTCAAATCCCTCTGAAGGTGCATGCTCTCCTGTTACATATTAAGAAAACAGATGTCATTCATTAAAATGTTGTGTTAGAAGACATAACATTACTGTGGTATTTTCACTTTTAGCATCTCACAGGATGTCAAGACCATTGATCAAATAAGGAAGCAATATTCTAACATAAAACAAAGAGGTAATATAATAAGATAACATTTTAATTATGTAAAGAGAACATAATTTGTTGGTCTGTGACAAACATTTCAAGAAACTGTTACATACATCAGAGTGAAAGTATTGGTCTTTTACAAAGGTTTACTTACCTTAGGCTTAGTGGGTTTGATTCCAGGAAAAAAAAAAGCTGCAATCCTGATTGATATGGCTGAAGATGAACTTGTTCTTATTGTGAAATGACTGCACTACTGTCTAAATAGCATTGAAAAGGAATTCCTGTCTATAATAAACAACCAACCATAAAATAAAATATGCATCAGGACCGATGTTGATCAAGTTTAGATAGACCAGTCTAGCTACCTTCACTTAAACATGTCTTATGTTATAATCTTCCAAAACATGTAGAGACAGACTGACTCTATACTAGAAATAAAATATGACAGACATTCTCTCAAACTTATGTTAAAAGACAGCAGTATGTTTTAAGTTAAGTGTCATTATAATATAAATTTTAGCAAAAGAGACTGTAGATAGTGCCAGGAAAACAGGTGGTGGGCCAAAGGCTACAGATCCCCCACAAAGTCAGCAGCTCATCTTGGAGTGCAAGGGGAAAGACCTGGTGTCATTGGGTTACCACTGAATCTTGACACTGAAGGTATTATCAATATTTGTTGTGTTTTTAGCTAACCTGGCTGATAGGCCACATGAGCTTATGACATGGCAAGACATGTGTCTGTCTGTCCATCCATCCACCCATCCATCCATCAACCCATCCTTCCATCAACACATCCATCCATCTATCCATCAACACAGAAAATCCTCTGAAAATATTTGACCATTTTCAGTCAAACTTGGTAAGGTGGTGCTAATTAGACTTATGTTTTTTTATTACCATGGCAACTAAAACTAGGTCACTGTGACCTGCAAAGCTAAAAACCTAAAAAAATTCTCCAGCACATAAGGTTCATTAGCACTCTCTTGTCTATTTGTATGGTCCTTTACAATGACATGAGAACCAAAAAATAAAGTACATGTATGAATGCTCTATTGTAATGAATTATATGTATATGAATTTATTTTCAGATTCAAACTTCCTCAATACATGTAATGAAGCTGGAGATGCATCAGCTGCTATTGAACAATCAGAATCTACATGTACATTGTCAGTTAATAACTCAATGCAACCCTGTTCAGGTAAAAGTTTGAAAACTGATTGTAGTGTACAGGTATTAATAAGATAATAATGAAGACTTTTCCATGACTTACTAGATGAACATCTCCAAAAAAACCGGAGATGGTAAGGTTTGGCGTACTCTTAGTGATTGCTCTGCTAAGTCTGATTTTCAGATCATTTACTAATTTTACTTTAAAAATATCCAGATTTTTTATAACTTTTGTAAGAATTTGCTTTGTTTATTTAATTTAGTATAAATTTGTTCTAGCTAATGTTTATGCATTTCCAAAATATTATTAAATTGATTGATATTTAACACTATAATTAGGTGTAATACCCTTGTATGGCAAATCCACTTTAAAAAATCACTTCCTCTAAATCTATAGGTTCTAAATTATTTTTCATTTTTGTATAGGTCCTCAGCTTGAATCTGTTTCTCAGTATTTAAAAATTATGCCCCCTGGGTTTCACTCCTCTCATTAATATGTTTGAATATTAAATTGTGACTTTGTTAGAAAAGTTTTAGAAAATATAAAAATAAATTATATTATTCTTGCTGTATTATCATTTAAATTATAATTTTATTGTAAGAAAGTACAACTTTTCAATCATAGAAAGTTTTTAATGCACGTAAGTAGTTGAATACCCTCTTGCAATGCATCACAAGTCGTATGACATATAATAAAATGGATAAAAATGTAATATTTTTAAGTTTCCACAATAATTATGCATTTGTGGATTGAAAACTTTAAAAATAAGTATTGGTAATATACTCTCGTATTCTGATACCATCCCTATTGTCAAGGTCCATAACATTGCCTGGAAAATTATCATCCATGTCATCTGAAGGTTCATCATTGTTCTCTTTTCTGTCTAAAGCAATGTTATGAAGCACCACACATGCTATAGTAATTATTGCTGCCTTTTCTGGAGACATTCTCATACCCTGTGACAAACAAGGGAAACGTCTTTATAAAATACCAAATGTTTGTTCGATGGAAACTCGAGCTCTACACAGAGAATTATTGAAATTTTGTTTTTTCACAGAGTCCAGAATATTATAAGGTGTCATTAGGTATTTTTTGCAGGGATATCCGGAGTCTCCAAGAAGGAATCCATCATAAGTACCTAGAACAGAAAGGTTATATTATATATAATATGTGTGTTGGGGTTGGTATTCAGTTAAGCAGTATGAGTATGAGTAAGTGTGTCTTTTAAATCACCCTGTATTTTTGTAATTTTGTGCTGTACTGTAATTTTTTTATTCCACCCTGTATTTGTCTTGTAATGTCCTTCACCTGGCCAGAATAACCTTAACTTTACAAAACATGTGACCATTGGGTTGATTAATCATATTGCAGGTATTCAATTCTAGTTTTAAATTGTTTTTGTGATGGACATCTTGTTCAGATCAGTTGTTTTTCTTCAGCACAAGAAAATTCAACACAAGGTAAATATACATATTACACAACTTCACATTAATATTCTCAGAAAAACATGTCATTGTCCATATTTCATTATCTGGTCATTTCTTTTAACTCAAACTAATTTTACCAGTAACATAGTGTGAGAGATATAGAGAAAATGTATTTTTGTATGTAGGCTAAACTTACAGAGCCTGAGTGGGTAATTGTTGAATAAGCCTTTTAGTTTATAGACGGACAAAGTTGTAAATATGTTAATATAAATGTACTTGGTTCACATGCCTGCTCATATAAGATAAATGAGAATCTCATGTAGTATATATATTTATTTGAAATATTCATAAGTGTATGTAGGATGATATGCTTTGCATATCCTACCTAGTTCATGTGCACTTGTTTACTTTCTGTTATTGTTTATTTAAGTGCACAAAAGTCATGTAGATAGAGTCAGACATACATTCTGAAACCACATTTTCTGTAAGTGATTTATATTTCTGAAAGTCATTTAAATATTTCATACAAATGCTATAAGGTTTAACAGAAGTTTTTCAGTAATGTTTATGTTCACATTCCACAATTAGTCATGTGGCAATGTTTGCAATTTCTTTTAATATAATGTCATTAGGACTTATATAATTATTCTTGATCTTATTTCCCTTTATACTAAACATTTTTTAAAGTTACGTGAACTGCATTTTTCATTTATTTATGAAACAGTTCAATTTCAATCACATGATTTGTATACATATCACGTGATTGTGCAATACATCACAGTAGTTGAAATAACCTATTTTATTTTTGTGTTTGTCAGGATTTTCAAGTTATTTACTAATTGTTATTTGTTTATTTTATTTAGGAATGAAATTGTATTAGATAACACTTACGCATCGAGACAATAAATTCATGTGAAAAAAATAGAGGCTTTGTTATTAAAATAACCTCCAATTGCAGCTATACTATGAATGTGAAAAATTATGCATGTTGTACAGAAACGTAAATGATTCTGTTAACTTTTCAACATAGTGTTCTTACCTTGATGTTTTTATCTTTGTATGTATATTATTGTGCTGGGGTTGTTTCGACTTGTTGCCTTTATTAAAATAAATGATATATATTTTGACAGCTTTTATAGCTTTTATAAGTAATTTCGGATGGTTTTATAAATTTACAAACCATTTTCAAAATTTGTAGATAACTGACTGTCTCTAAATATCCTTGAATCGTGGACACTACCTGGCCACTTTGCCACACAGTTGGTAACTTTAAAATTGGAATCACATGTCATCTAAAATATATGAATACATTAAACTAATTAAACTGTTATAAATATTGTTAATGTGAATTTTGCAAGTTTAGTTAAAAAAAATAAGTAAATAAATCTGAATTAAATAATTAACTGTAAGGGTAATTTTGTTTGACAAGTTATTGCTATTGTGATAAAAATATCTGTTTGCAATAACCATATTTTAAACAATACCATGTCTTAATCATTAAATTATAAATTGTTGAAGAATTTCTTCACTTATAATTAATAAGCCATATAGAGTAAAGTTGAATGGTTGATTTTATTAGCAGCATCATAATCAATCAATTCATTATGATAACTGATTAAGCTAGACTTGTACTTCACCTGAAACACATTTTCATTTTAATTAGTTTAACATGTTTTAATAAGTCACACCACAAGGCAGTCCAGGATACATGTATCTTTTAACATGTGGAAATGTTCAAATTTGGGTCTTGTGGAAGACATGACCAATGATGGCAATACAACCAGAATTTCAGTAAATGTCAGTGATCACATTCTAGTTTGATCTACATTAATGACTGCTTGATATAAGCAGAATCCAAGCAGTTTTTTAAAATAAACATTCACAAAATTTACAGGAGAACTTAACTGTTTTGTGTATGATAAATAGTTTTTTGATTCATAGTCAAAGTAAATCTATACCTGAACATTAAGAGAGTGGTACCCTTTTCTGTTAACATAGTCTTGTTCATTCTTAACTGGGCCTTGAATTTTAATATGTGTGCAATCTACACACCCAACAACACTTGGAAATCCTGGAACAAAATAATACATATATTCAGTTATTATTTCAGAACACTGGGGAATAATTGTCTTATTTTTCTTTTTAAATATTAAATTGTGAGGGTTGTTCATTTTGTTTTTGCAACATACCTCTCTGTCTGATTAAGTTTATTAGTAATTTTTATTTTATTTATGTATTTATTTTTTATTTCATAAATAAATACCTTTTTATTTTATTTATATATTTATTTTTATTTTTATAATTTATTTATAAATTTATTTATTTATTTATTTATTTTATTATTTTTTTTTTTTTTGGAACCAATTGGTTCATTGAACTGATTATTTCTTTGTTGATGTATTGTTATTGCAACATGTTAATTCGTACTCATAAATTATTGGTTTTCCAACGCATTGGTGGAATATATGCAAAGTTTAGGACGAAGGTCATGGCCAAGTTTATATATACTTACTGCAAAGTTCGTAGTAGTCCCGTTTCACTTTTGCAGTAGCATCTCCGGTAGGGAACTTGACAAAATTCCTTGCCTGCTTCGATAATGCATCTACAACCCTGTGGACACAACGACTAACTGTGGCTTCCGATAAACCAACCGAATCTCCGATTAGTTTAAAAAAGGCACCAGTAGCAAAATAGCCGATGTTACCAAAATTTGGAGGAGTGCATCGACCGCCATGCTTCTGTGTGTTAGCGTTTCAAGATCTTTTCTTATCATTACCGAGGATGAAGAAAAAAGTATGAATCGAAAACCTGTACCTCTCTTACACTTCCGAGTCGGACATCGAAGCAAAATTGAGTCTAGGACGAAATTTTCTTCCTGTATGTCGTCTTCGACGTCTTCGATACTTCCTAGCGAGGGCCATATTTCAGATTTGAGATTGCTAGATAGGTATCTCAAACATTTGAGCTCAAACTCAAATTTTGAGCTGAGATTTTAATTGGTTAATCTTTGTGAAAGCCGTTTTGAGAAAATCTCAAATTTTGAGCTGGGATTTGAGATTGAGATTGAGTTTGAGCTTGAAACTCAATTTGAGATGTTTTGGGCAAGCGGGGCCTGAACTAGTACCAACTTTAAAGATACAAACAAAACTCCGAACAACCAGTTACATAAAGTTACAGAGAGAGCTCAAAGATAAAGGATGAAGACCTCAGCCTTCAAAACTCAATTACAGAGGGACGTTTTTAAGTTCTTTACATTTCATTCACACGTTTTGGATGAAGACTTACGATAGCGTCAGAAGACAAGTGCTAACGACACGTTATCAACGAAAACAGCTGCTTAGAAAGGACACATCTATCAAGGGTTTATTATTTCAGAACAAAATTAATAACGAAAGATTACCAAAAAGCACAGGTTTGCAAAAATACGACTACTTACTAACAGATAATTCTAATAAGAAAATCATAAAATACAATTGTGAAAGTCATATTGGCTAGAAACAATTTCTAACGACAGATTAACCCAAATTGCAACTGATCACAGCAAGTGAGCAAAGAACTGCTTACAACGTATTATACGAGAACATAACTGTTGACAGCATAATAACCAAGAACATCCGTCAACAACGTTTTAACCAAGAACACAATTGTTAACAACGTATTTTCTAAATACTTAACTAAATATTAACAACATATTGACTAAGAATATAAATGTTAACGACGTATTAACAACTGTATAACTGTTAACGACGCATTAGTCCAGAACACAACTGTTAACGACGCACTAACCCCAAAAAACACACTTGTTAGCGACAGATTAGCCCAGAACACAACAGTTAATGACGCATTAGCCCAAAAACACAATTGTTAACGACACATTAGCCAAAAAACACAATTGTTAGCGACAGATTAGCCCAGAACACAACTGTTAACGACGCATTAGCCCGAAGCCACAACTGTTAACGACGCATTAGCCCAAAAACACAATTGTTAACGACGTATTAGCCCAAAAAACACAACCGTTAATGACGCATTAGCCCAGAACACAACTGTTAACGACGCATTATCCAAGAACACAACTTTTAACGACACATTAGCCCATAACACAACTGTTAACGACGCATTATCCCAGAATACAACTGTAAACGACGCATTAGCCCAGAACACAACCGTTAACGACGCATTAGCCCGAAGCCACAACTGTTAACGACGCATTAGCCCAAAAACACAATTGTTAACGACGTATTAGCCCAAAAAACACAACTGTTAATGACGCATTAGCCCGGAACACAACTGTTAACGACGCATTATCCAAGAACACAACTTTTAACGACACATTAGCCCATAACACAACTGTTAACGACGCATTATCCCAGAATACAACTGTTAACGACGCATTAGCCCAGAACACAACTGTTAACAGTGTAGTATCTAAAAAACTTAACTGCTTACAACATAAAACCTAAAAAAAGACTTTAGATAAGACAGTCATTTTCATACTCTAAGTACTTTATATTTTTTCAAGTTTTCTGAAAGGATCATTTTATTTTTAATTTGAATACTTTTCAGACGGTGTATTCAAAATAAGTTTTTAAAAAATGTGAAAAGTTAAAGTTTAACAAAATATGTTTTTATATATGGATTAACCGATAGAAATTCAGAAAAAATATATCAATTAAATTCTAACTGATAAATAAACACTTTCGAAAAAACGCCTTTTTGTAAGTTACAATGCACTATTTAATGATATAATTGAAATATTTCAGGTTAGCTCATATCTGATTTGATTAGCTTAAATAAAGAATATTGATTTTTTTGTGTAACGCCTACATCCTACATCAAAAAATTGTTTAATAGTAACATCTGACGCATAAAAATCATCAATTTGATTTTGTTAATAATTTGCTTTATTCCTATTGCCTGAAAACATTCATAATCTGCTATCACCAATTTATATATATATATATATATATATATATATATATATATATATATATATATATATATATATATATATATATATATATATATATATATATTTCACGCATATGTGATAGATTTATCTCAATGAATTAGTGGTACGAATCGCACCCCGCGTGCGCTCGTGTAGCCTATCTCAGTTGAACGGGGACTACATTTTATTTTAATTGGAAAGGGTCATAATATAGTGGGAAAAATTATATGAAAACGACAAAAAAAAACCTTTTTTATGATAAATAATATTATTTTTACTAAACGATGTATATATATGTGAATAGAAAAATCGTTGTTTTGATTCGTCGCGTCAGTTCACATTCCGCTGTGAGTGAAACGTTATTTGTTATTGTTGCGTGTCTTGTAATCATCCGCTAGCAAAATCTTGCATCCTTATAGTAGGGATCCCGATATTTTTTCGTTAATTATATCAGAGAAAAGTAATCAATTAGTCGACTGAGGTCGATATTGGGGAAATTCCGACCGAGTGGTCAGATTTTTTTTCATCTCAAACTCGACAAAGCCTCATTTGAGATGAAAAATCTGACCACTCGATCGGAATTTCCCCATATTGACCTCAAACTCGTAATAGATTCTCTTAATATATATATACTTTATATATATATATATATTATATATATATATATATATATATATATATATATATATATATATATATATATGGTGTGTGTGTGTGTGTGTGTGTGTAAAACTGGCACAAAATCTGATTTGGTAAGCATAATAAAGCGATTCATTGTTGTGTAACGGCTTTTTACTATATAAATAAGTATTACATAGTGTCATATGACGTACAAAAATTATGGATTTAAATTGTTGAATGTTCTTGAACCAAAATATTTGCGAATTAAGATTTTAAGAAATAATCAACATTTTACGGTGTTTTAGTTGACTTTCTGTTCTTGACTTTTTATAGTTTCGTCTGTGTAATTTTCCGAGTAAATACTAGTATAAAGGTTACAATAAGCAACAATTTTCTCACATTGAAATTGGCTGTATTGTGATAATTATCGATCAATTATTTTTTATTTAGATCAGTTTAACTTCAGTTTGAATTTATTTCTAATACACGTAACTTTTCACTTCAGTGAACATTGATATAAAAGCAAGTCAAGAAAAAGTATGTGTAGTTTTCTCCTGTCCTTTTTACCATTTCTGTTAATTTACTAGTTCTTGGTCGCGCTGGTAATTGCAAAACAAATTTAAGAAGATTTAAAACTCCCAGAAAAAAATATTGATCAGTTTTGATTAAGACCCGATTCACTGAGACAAATAAAATGCATTTAATCGCGTTTAGTGTTTATAGGAGTTTGTTTTCGATTTAAAGATAGCTGTGACAAATAGATAATTGACGACGGAATCATTTACATGTATCAACTATTAAACATACAAATTTAAAACAGAAATTGTAAATAAAAGTGTTTGTCTATATTGTATTTTCAAGTTATCCATTTCGTAGACGGCATAATCAGACAAATTAATGACTTTTTCCGTAAGCGACATGACTAATCAAATTATCTTTTTATTAAGCAGAATGGCTTAACAAGTAATCTTTTTTTTAGATTTCGGCATGACCAAAAACAAAGTACTCTTTCCGTAAGTGTCGTGACCAGACAATTTACCTGGTCTGGAACCGGCGTGACAAAATAAATTATGTTTACCGTAAGCGGATGACCAGACAAATTATCTTAACTGTAAGCGGCGTGACCAGACAAAATATCTTTACCGTAAACGTCACGTCCAAACAAATATCTTTTTTAATGTCAGTGGCATTATCAGGCAAATTCATGCAAATTTTCTTCTTTTTAAACAGCCTTTGTATGTACCATAAGCGGCGTGACTAGACAAATTATCTTTACCGTAAGCGGCATGATCAGACAAATTATTTTTCTAGACGCGTCATGACCAGACGAATTATCTTTCTCGTAAGCGGCAGTGCCAGATAACTAATCTTTTCTTAAGTGGAAAATTAAAAAAAATTATCTTCAACAGCTTGTTATTAAGAAGACTGGTCATATTGCCATAACAACAATACAACAACACGTAATTGAACTATGACGATGGATATGTTTTTTAAGTAAATTAAAAATTTTCTCGGGAACACCAACCTCCATTATACATCATTATCCTTCGGGGATAAAATTTACTCAAGTGTACTCCAGAACAAATACAACTATATTCGGTTTACCTTGTATTCCCTCGAGAAATGTTCTGTTCCAAGAAATATAAGTAGAATTTGTTAAGAGTTCTCGTCAATTTTCTAACATGTTAATGGAATCCTAATTGATTCTACAAATGATATTTTGTAAAAAGCTATCAAAAATGAGTCAAAAAAAAAAAAAGAGAAATATTCTGTTCATCGCTTTTATTTGATCTGTTTTTTTCTCCTTTATACTAACTACTATTGGGTAATTTGTGTCTTCAGCTGTTTTCTAAAAATTGCAATGATTTTAACTAATTAAGAGAGATGGAACTGAATTCTTCATGATGGATCAAAACTATAGCTTACAATTATAACTAGCTTTTAAATGAAATTGTTTACCATCTTCGGTATGATTTGAAATGTTTTCCTCTTCGTCACCTATGTGCATTCAATAACAAGCATAAAAGGCAACCATGACTGTTTAAGACTTTTTTTTGTAAAATAAAAAAAATTAAATGAAATATACCATAAAACTTCATTTATTTCATTTTTTATTGATTATTTATTAATTATTTTTGTATTTATGTATTTAGTTATTTTGTCGATATGAAACCTGATTTTTTCCCCTAAAAAACTCGTATATATTATTAGCAATGTTTTAAAATTTAGAAAGTCTATGACATAAAAATAATTTAGCTATAACAGAATGTAGAAATCGGCAAAATTTGTAATATCTAAGCTCTATATTGATCTTACGAGCTATAAAACATGTCAGATGCGTCTTTTTATAAAATACAACAATATTGTGTCATATTTTACATGCTGTATATTAGTAGTTAAAAAACCGATATTTTCATCATTCAGACTGAAAGACATGTTCTACCTTTCTGCTCATTTAGAAGGGTTTGTGTAACGGATTTACTGGATGGATTACGTAGGCCGATGATGTTTTACTCCCAGTCAGCATTATCTTGCATATATCGGTGCGGTCGTTTTGTTATTGTTGAGTAAACCGGAGTAGCAGGAAAACACCATATACCCTTCGAAAGAAAACTGATTTTTTAACATCAAGATTGGGATTGGAACCACGGCCTCTAATTTATTTGAAGAACAAAATAATTTCAAAGAAACATGGATACAGATGTTGTTAAATTCTAACCAATTCAAATCTAACATTTTTCCTAATTCTATTTTTTAGAAAAATAGCAAGAAATCGAGAGGTTTTTTCATTATATTGGTTTACAATTTAGCAATAAATAATAACGCATTCTAGGTACTTGATAAGAATGATTTTTTTACATTATTAACAAGTCTTGATGGTTTGTTTGCATATATAATTTTTTGAGTAGTTTTTAGGGGTTTCTTAAATTCACTGATTTTGGTACACTTCAATTATGATTTTATAAATGGTTGAATGTTGAGGAACCTTTGAATGATGTAAGCATATAAACTTAAAAAGCTCAAGTGTAAAATCGAATAGTTTTAATTTTTAAATATTCGGTGTGTTTCATTTCCTGACACAGTGAAGTGAATGCTAAACCAACAGTAAATTTTATAATAATAATAATAATAATAATAATAATAATAATAATAATAATAATAATAAACAAACAGATATTAGTTAAGATTCTTTCACTAAAATCGAGTTGGTCGGTTCTGGATAGGTCTGGAGAAAACCAACAGCCTTCAGCAACCTAACCAATTTCTTATACCATAGCATCAATCCTATGGATGAGATGCATTGATATACGTAACACGATATATTTAGATCACTCGTTTATCAAGGCTAGATTCATTAGCTGTTTGGTTGTAATGTTGTTTGACGCTATTCGCGACGAGAGCGAGGTTATTAATTTTTTGGATTAACTAGAAGAACAAGTGTGCGTACACGTGTGAATGTGCGAGTGTGTATTCTGGAGTCTACAGTGTACTAGCGCGATTTATGGTAGACTTTTTTGTAAGGTGCTAGCTTACAGAGTCAGTATGCCGCAGACAAGCATATACCACTCCTCATGTCCATAATTCTGAAGCGGATGAACTAGTTGATACTTTAAATGCTGAGCACTAGGCCAAGAAGCAATATCTTAACCTTAAATTCCTATATATGACTCGACTGGGGTTTTAAACCCATGACTTTCCGCTCTTGAGGCATATAAGTCATTAGCGGTAAACAGTGTAACTTGATCACAAATGTATTGGTGATATTTCCTTATATTTATCCTTGAGCAAAATTAAAAAAATATATAAATTTCAAAAAAAAAAAACCAAAATTTATAAAAAAAAGTTTCAATTTTAATCTCATACATCGATAAAACATTTTTCCATGAAAAGTACAACATTATTGCGTCAAACAGATAATGAAAAAAAAAACATCTTTAAAAAAATCAATGAACAGAACCATTAATATTTAAGTTATGTAGACTGTAACATTTTATTTTGACTTTATGCTCTCCAGTGTTGATTTTGAATCTGAAAGTTATTAATCTAGTAAATACTTGAGTTATAGATATTACCGTTATGACAGAAAAAAAAAATAATAATAAAAAAAACCTCAGTGAATCAAGAAAACAATTTTCCTACGTTTCAGCGGTAGCAAATGGTTAAGGCGCGAGTCATCCAATCCAATGTGTCTCACATTTGTTTTTGGTTTGATCTCAGTCTAAGAGTTAAAGCATATAAAAGGTTGTCAAAAAGTGCGAACCACTAATTTCTGAATACTCGCGCAAACTCACGTACTACAAAAACTTGTTTGAAATTAATAAGACAGATGTCGTCTCGTCGCGAATAACTATTATTGATGGGATGTCAAACAACATAAAACTTGCAAATTTGGCGATTTATTTAAGGAAAAAATAGCGGTCGCGATTTTATACTTTGTTTTACTGAAATACAATTTATGGTTTTAGTTTTATAGATGCGGTCACTTGCAAAACCCAAATACTCGAAAAAAAAATGTGCCATTTCTAAAACGAAATTATAAAAATTATAAATTGTGACACTAGAATATGACCGGTCATGTACTTCTTTTACATTTTTATGACAAGGAACAATAGTTTTTTTTTTTTTTTTTGTTTTTGTTTTTTTTTTGTTTCTCATTCTTATATTTCTAGTAATAGGGCTGAAGCAATAATTTTACTCAAAATACAATATGCATCACGACTCATAGATCGCGATTTCAATCGTTCTCATTCTGGTACGATCGATTTCCTTTTGGTGCCTATCTTAAATTAAAATATAATTATTAATTATAAAACACGGGATTTAATTTATTTACTCCCAGTTTTTGCTTCAACTAGTCTAAATCGTAATCATACAAATCACGCAAGATGTCCTAATACGACAAATGTTTTAGCAGTGATTGGATTTTAATCTCACAAGGCTACATTAAACTTTAATTAAATTGCACTATTTTTTCTAATATCTACTACAGCAAATTAATTGAAATTTAAGCCATTTAATATTTGCAATACACAGAATGCAATTCTCAATTTTGTACTATTCGGAATTTGAAAAAATATTTAGATTAAAAACATGTTAATTTCTTTTTGAAATTTGGATTCTGTAGCACTAAGGAAGAATTTAAAATTCAAAGTAAACGCCTTGGAATTAAAAGGCAAAGAATATATACAGAGTCAAGGGAAAAAATCCTATCATATAAATTGGTTAGAAAGATAATAAAAATCGTTTGGTTGATTGATCGTGATCACGCAATATAAAAATATTTAATGGCACCTCTTGGCCACCGTAGCATTTTCAAAACGGTTATTAAAATATATTGAAGTGTATTTTCCTTATTCGTTTAAACTGTTATGTAATGTATGATAAAAAAAAAAACAATTGTGATATCGTTAATAATCTTTTCACTGCTTTGTAGGCGCAAAGTTTCTCTCACCTTACGTTTAGAATACTTTATTCCTTTTGGTCCCTATTTAAATCCTTTTATTTAAAATGAATAATCAATTCTTTCTAATACGCGGGATCTAAAATAATCTCATTTTTTGCCTCACTTTGTCCTAAATCGATATCACGCAAGATTTCATAAAACGACAAATGTTTGAGCAGTGATTGGATTTTAATCTCACAAGGCAACATTCCGTTTGAAATTGCACTATTTTTCTAAGATCAACTTCTATCGTTAATTAGCTTTTGATATTTGCGTTTTGAGGCACTAGAAAAGAATTTAAAAACATTCGCAGTGTCATTTCGAATGCGGTAAATATTTATCAGATTTTTGTTAAAAACGGAAAATATATCCCAAATGTTTTACATGCTAGTATAGTTTGACAAAAAGTTGATTCAATTCATAATATCAGGACTACTTGTAAAATATAAAATAGATTACAATATCCCCGAACTTAGCACTTATATAACTATGACGTCGGGTGCTGTAGACGTAAACAGCTGTTATAACTGGTACATCGATATCAGCATTCATTTTTATATTTTGAACATTGCCAAAAAGTAAAAGTTTAATTGTTTTATAGGCATAAACTTCCATTAAGAGTGGAGTAAATAAAATAAATAAAATAAAATAAAATAAAATAAAAAATAAAAATAAAATAAAATAAAATAAAATAAATAAATAAATAAATAAATAATAAATAAAATAAAATAAAATAAAATAAATAAATAAATAAATAAATAAATAAATAGATTAATAAATAAACGATAATCATAATATAAACATTATTTCATTTATTAATTACCAAGTACATTATAAAGCATACAAAGTTTAGGATAATAAGATGAACAAAGCTTGGTCAGTGTGTACTAGTAACATGACCATCAACTGAAAATAAAAAAAGACTTCGGTCAAAAATAATAAGGCGAAGTCGAGGGGTAGGTTAAATGTTGATATTATTATTATTAAGAGCAGTCAAGAGGATTTTGATCCAAATGCTTTTTTGGCAATTTTTGTATGAGCGTTGTAAGGTTTACATGAAATATAACATGAGCGTTGTAGCACGAACAGCATTTTTTTAAACTCGCGTATGTACACGTAAAACTATTTTTAATCGTGGGGTGTCTTCAGGGAGGATATATTTTCTAAAACAAAGTCTCAAGAAAGTTGTTCTCGTGTAAATTCGCCTCATCATTGAGAACATGTATTTAAGGATTGACATTTGTTTTTGAATCAGCCATCAAGGTATGAACTGTTAAAAGGAGGCAATGGGACAAATCATTTGCAATTGGTTTGCCACATTTCCTCCTTTAACAGTTCATACCTTAATGACCTATTCAAAACAAGTATCAATCCTTATATTTACAATCATGTCCATTCATAAAATAAAAGGATAAGAAAAAACAACTTTGGTTTCATTTTATTTTTCTTGTCAAATGCATTTTTTGAAATTTTCCCCTGCATACGGGTTTTACAGTTTGGCCACGCCCACTAAAATTGTTCATTTTAAATATGGTTTTAAAAAGATAAAAATTAATTATTAATGTTAAAACTTCCGAATGATAAATTCGTAAGTATACCAGACTGAATGAAGATAAGAAAGTGGAAATATCAACTGGGACTATTTTTGCTGGTTTTTCAAATATTCAGATATTCCTACGCCATTCGGAACTATTTACGCGTTAACTGTTCATTGGAAAATAACTTCAGTCAGTCGTAAAAGGTTCATCTAGACAGTGATAATTAGCTTGTAAATATTTAAAAGTAAACACACTCATGAAAAGAAAATAACTTAAGACTTGAATTTCATTTTTACGCAGTTATCGATGTGAAACAAAGTGAAAATTATCACAAATTGTGTAAAACCGCGTAGCGTGGCCAATGCTCCCAAATAAAAAAAAAAAAATTGCGATATAGCTGTTTCTTGAAGAATCTTTTAACAGTTTTCTATGGTCAAAATGTCTCTCACCTCACGTTCAGAACATTTTATTCATTTTGTTCCGTATCTTTAATCTATTTTTTAAAATTTAATTGCCAATCCTACTACACGCGATTTAAAATAATCTCATTTAACCTAAATCGAAATCATACAAATCACGCAAGATGTCATAAAACGACAAATGTTTCAGCAGTAATTGGATTTTAAACTCACAAGGCAACATTAACGTTTAAAAATTGCACCTTTTTTCTGAAACAACTATAACAAATTGAGTTGATAATTATTCATTTGATATTTTCAATACACGGGGTGCTATTTTCCATTTTGTGCTAAATGATATTTCAAAGTATTTAGTTTTTAAAAAAAATCGAAAAAAAAGTTAATTTCCTTCTGAAATTTCAGTTCTTAGGCACTAAGCAAGAATTTAAAATTCAAGGTACACGCCTGTTATTTCGATTGCATTTAATATTTATCAGATTTTTATTAAAAACGGAAAAAAATATTTCAAATGTTTTACATGCTTTTATAGTTTGACAAAAAGTTGATCCAATTATATTATCAGGACTACCTGTAAAATATAAAATAGATTACAATATCCCCGAACTTAACACTTATATAATTATGACGTCGGGTGCTGTAGAGTTAAACAGCTGTTATAACTCGTACACCAGCATTCATTTTGAATGTTGTACATGGCCAGAAAATGCAAGGTTTTATCTTCTTGTCAGCATACACGTCCAATAAAAGTGGAGCAAAAAAAAAAAATAAAATAAAATAAAATAAAATAAAATAAAATAAAATAAATAAATAAATAAATAAATGAATAAATAAATAAATAAAAATATAAAGAACACTTGACAGATTTTGTTCAAAATGCGGTTTTTGATAATTTTATCATGGCCGCTGTTCAGATTTACACAGCCGTTCTATCACGACCAGCATAACTTTTAAACTCTCTACTGCTGTATATAAAACCTTCTTTTATCGTGGGGACGGATATACTTTTCAACTCTAGAGTCGAGAGAAAGTTTTTTATTGTGTAATAACTCCGTAACACTGAGAACATTTTAAATAGAAAACATCTTGATTAAATGAAAATTACACTGAGATGAATCCAGAATTTTCGATTATATTATTTTTTAGATGGAGATCGGGATCAGACGGAGAAATCCTCGAACTTTCGACCTTTAAAGTTACAAAATAAGTTCAATAAAGTGCAATTTTAAAACTTCTATCGTCACAATAAAGTTTTCGCGATAATGTTCTTACGCTGCTGCTAAATTGATTGTGGAAGATTTTGTTCCCCGAACAATGTTTTTCGGCATAGGTTCTTTGATGTTATAACTTGATTTACGGCGTAATAATACATTAAATGTCACCTTTAAATGCAATAAAATGCCTTGTAGAAAACTAAAAAAGATTTTTAATTGATATCTTTTTATTCATTTTCTTGTTAATTTAAGTCAACATATAAATGATATTACAATTAAATCATTTGAGAAAAAAGGTACTATATTATGTCTCGTGACAACACATTTACCAACAAAAACGTACGACTATCATACGTTTGTAGGACACGCGTGCCAACTTACATGTTGACGTTTCCCATGAAAAAAAAAACTGAATGAACAGAGTGTTAAAAAAACCGTGGAACCAAATAATGAAATGGAATTAATGTTTTCTTGCTTGAAACTGATGTTTTTGCCAACTATGGGCTGGGAGTGAGCAAATTGATTACGTTTAATGATGTTACCGGTGATAGCTGTAATGGCTGATCACGCATGTGTATGTAAAGCAAGGGGTAAGGGGTGCATTTGACTGGTCAGTACCCGAGAAGGTATCACTGATATGTTTTTTGTCTTTCTGTGAATGGAATAGTCCCTACTGTAGCTGTAAACTGAGGCCTTGTTTCTGTGGCCTGACATGAGCAAGATATGGCGCAACTGAAATTCAGCATTACTCAGCATAGATATGACTGTTTCTTTCGGGCGATGTGCAGCGTGTATCTTACTACAATTAAAATTTTTTCATGAATTCGGAAAACATACGTTTAGAAATTGGTTTAGGTGTGTACAAAAAAATTTGACTTTGGATTTTTAAGGGGTGTACAAACAGATTCTCTTCATCTGAATTACAAAGAGATAAAAATATTTCATAAATACAGTCTTGAATATTTTGGTGAAAAAATATCAGAACAAGTTCTAACAATTTTTTGCAAAATTTTAATCGAAAAAATTGAAGTATTTTAATGTTTCTATGTGGAATATTTGCCGATCTCGAAGACATTCCCACTTGTTTACAATTATAAAACACTTCTATTAATAGAACTGAGAGATGGGTAATCCCAGAAACTGGTCGAGTGTAGTTCCGGTAGAAAATGTTGTTTTTGGAAAATAACAACGTCATTTGACAGAAAAACGACCAATGGAAATTGCTCTAAATCGTGTAACAACGTGAATTTTGTAATTCAGCGTTTTAAATGTAATGTATCTGTGTGACTATATGCTGCTCCTTTGAAGTACCTGAAAAAAAGGCGCAAAGTACCTCTCATCTCACATTCAGAATACTGTATTACTTTTGGTCCCTATTGAAAATTCTTTTATTAAATTTAAATAACCAGTACTCGTATGCGGGATTTCATAAAATCTCATTTTTTTTACTTTACTTGGTCTGATTCTTAATTATACAAATCACGCAAGATGTCCTAATACGACAAGTGTTTAGCAGTGATTGGATTTTAATCTCACAAGGCAACATTAACTTTAAAATTGCACTATTTTTTCTAAATTAAACTACAGCAAATTGATCTGACATTTTAGTCATTTAACATTTGCAATACACAAAGGACAATTTCTCGTTTTATATTAATTGGCGTTTTTAGAATATATTTAGTTAAAAAAGAAAAAAAATTGTTAATTTCCTTATTTTTGCTTTCTGAGACATTAAGCATGAATATGAAATTCAAAACAATCGCATGGCATTTTGAATGCTGAAAATATTTATCAAATTTTTGTTAAACTAGGAAAAATATATCCCAAATGTTTTACAGGTTTACGTAGTTTGAAGAAAAATGATTCAATTACATGTATATAATCAGAACTACTTGTAAATATAAAATAGTTACAATATCCCCGAACTTAGCACTTATATAACTATGACGTCGGGTGCTGTAGACGTAAACAGCTGTTATAACTGGTACATTGGTTTTTTAAAATAATTTTTACAGGGCCAAAAATTATAGTTTTAGTTTTTTTATCCACACATACTTCCAATGAAAAGTCGAGTAAATAAAATAAATAAAATGAAATGAAGTAGAATAAAAAATGAAAATGAAAATAAAATAAAATAAATAAAAATAAATAAATAACTATACATTTGAAACTGAACAAAATTACAGTTTTCTGGAAAACGTTATTATTTGATGAAGATCGAGACCAGACAGACAGATACTCCAACTTTGACATAATTGTATTCAATATAATACAATATATGCTCAGTTAAGTATAATTTCAAACAGGAATACGGTATTATAAGTATTTTAAAGTTTATTTTGGAAACAGCGTTTTTGACCCTAGAATTTCTCCTCGCCCGAAGAAACCAAAAAATGCCTAATAATACATGTACATGTACATCATATCCATGTAAATATTAAAGCATTAAAAAAGCAAGCGAAATTTTAAAATATTTTGTTATTAAATTATATTTGCTTAAATATCTTTAAAATTATTGGCATTTGGGAATGGATATTTAATGAGGTAAAGTGAAGTGGTAGGTATAATTTTGATAATGGTTTTAAGTCCTGGTGGCTCAAATGTTGTTTTAAAATCAAAGAAATCTAACTTCTAGTCTCAACAACAACTCTAAGATGTAGGTATTCAACCAATTCCTGTCACTTGTTCTTTTAACTAATTTTGTCGTCAGCATATAATATCTCGGCGCCTCAGAGGTGACATGAAAAATATAATTTTTTATCTGTCAGTTAAGACCATTGGGGCACCCTGACATCCATAGATGTCTTTTATCAAAAATTTTTATTTATGATGTGTTTGAAATGTCCCTGTTATTGAGACAAAACGTCCTTTGTATATAGTTTCTCTAGATACTAGACCTACATACATTTGATGTCCCTGGCCATTCAGTACTTTCAGTTCTTTGATTTATACCCGTGTCATGTGCAGAATTTCGAATTTTTACAAAGAGAAATATTCAACATTCTGCAATTGTGATGTGCAGAATTTTGAATATTTCTCTTTGTAAAAATTAAAAATTCTGCACATGACACCCGTGTTTACGCGAAAGGTTCTGCGTGATCGTAGAAAAGGTAACACCTTTGCATGCCCATGCAACAACATGCGCCTGCTCATGCAAAAGTTTTCGCGTGAGCACGTGATTTCAAAAGTAATGTATTGTATCCCAAGAAAACAATTGTAATACAGTCGAGTTACAATTGAATACATTGCAAAACATAATACTTGGAGTAACCAATAATAATGTTTACTTCACGCCACGCATTTTAGAAGAATCAAATATCAATATCAACTCGACGATACGAAATAGGAATAGAATATTGACCGAGTTGAGGTGTGCATGAATTTAAGAAACCTGTCCTCACTCTCGGTGAACTTACGTTCGCACGTGGACAGGTTTCTTAAATGCATGCACACCTCCAACTCGGTCAGCATCCGACTTACACACCAAGTTATAGCACTCTCGAATTTTTAATTGTGATGGTTCACAGAATTTAATCTACATAAAATTAGGTATATGTTTTCTAAACATTTGGTATTCAAATTGTGAAATAAAATGTTTTATTTTATTACAGATTATCCCTTATGAATCACTCCAAAATACGGAGTTCTTTGACAGACCGACTAATACTCACTATTCATTTTCATAGATAACACAAGTTTATGTTAACCTATTCCTTTTAAGGAAATTAGCTATTGTGATGAAGAAGAACCACACATTTTGGAAATACTAGTGTGCGGTTGGCATTTCTTGAATTTGAAACAAGGAGGTCCAACCTGTATAATAGTAGTTCGAAATAAGTTTAAAGAAGGTAATTTATAAACTTTTCTTATTGTTTCTAAGTAACATTTTAGTAACATTTTTATGTTGGAAAGACTTAACAAAAAATTTGATGTGTGTTTGGTTGGTTGGCTGGGGGTGGCTCTAGCGGAACACTACCGACTGAGCTACGTAGCCGCCTATTGAATCAGAATATCATAAGTAGTAATAAAACTATCATGTGCATTAATTTATTATCATGTACACAATTTCACCAAACACCAGAAATGCCATAATTTTAAACTTGCTTCACAGTGTCTTTTATTCTCTCTCTCTCTCTCTCTCTCTCTCTCTCTCTCTCTCTCTCTCGCGCGCGCGCGCGCGTTTTAAAAGTTGTATTAATTACTGCTCAGTTTCCGTTCAAGAGTATTGTGCACGATATATTGATTCCATTGTTGTACGCCGCACGTGCATTCTAGGAGATTCCTTTGTTCTACACAATAGAATCACCGAAGCATGACGAGGTTGGTATCCAACATGAACACCTACCTGCCTATTGTTTAGTAGGTGTTCATGTTGGATACCAACCTGTCAAAGACAAAGACTTAAGTGTGTAACATTTCGATTTAAGCGAAATTTCGATTAATCCGATTTCTAATTAACAAGAGTCGACTGTATTACTTATATTGAGACGTCACCAACTATAGGTGAGGTGGCTGAAAGTTTTACCTTTTTCAGTGCGCTTAGGCCAATGTGCAGGGAGGGGAAGTTTCTATAGCGTACCATGCCTGTTGTGACACGGGGGCAACGGTTTTTAAGGTTTCCGTGACCTTCAATTCTAAATACCGAGTGCTCGGCAAAAGAACATTAACTACTTTTTTAAAGTCTTGGTCAGATCCGGCAGGGGTTCGAAATCCGACCTCACACATGCAAAGCGAGCACTCTACCAACAAAGTTACCGTATTGGTAGTTACGAAAAAAGGCTTCTTACCAGCAAATCCGAGTCTTTCTTACTTTTTGAAAAGAATAAGAAGTTGGTACTGTGTTACAAATTCTGGTTACTCAAAGAAGATTTCTTTTTTTAAATCAAAGTATATTGATATGAAGGTTTTTAATTTTCATTTCCAAAGCATAAGTCTCAAAAAGCTGAGCGATCCGCCTATGGGAAAAATGCCAAGAAACAAGGTTACACCTTCGGGAGACCTCTATATCCCAACATTGACTCGAGGCCAACTGCAAATTAATTTTAGCCTAACGTGCATATATAAAACATAACGTAAGACATCTCAAATTGTTACTAAGAAAAAAAACTTAATATGAAAATGTGTCATTGGTCGTTTTCTCAGTATTATTACCCGTGATTGTGAAGAGCAAAATTCACAATACATGATTTCCACCTGTGAACTAATGCAGCGCCTAAATTGCAATGGTAATAGCCCCATGTTTTACACGCTTTACAATGTTGCTTTGTATACCTTAAACTTGTATAGGAAACGCACGGGTATTATTGACCAGTGGCCTGATAGATCATAACGTTGTTAGATATACATATACGACATGTATTGAAACTAGTTTCAATGATGTTTTATATGAGCAGTGCGTAATTTAATTGGATTATTTGTTGATGAAGCAAATACCCCTGCGTTTAAATGAGAGAAAAATATTGTAAAAGTGAAAAAATTACTATGAAATAAATTAAAACAAATAAAAAACGCACGACACACAAGATTCAAACCTAGATCTTTGAGGTTACCATTACCTACGCCCTACCACACAGCCAGCGTAAATGATACGGGAATCGTGCGATAGCTATATCAAGTAGGTACAATGTATATTGTTTGGGGCGATTAAGGTGTAATGTATTTTATCTTTATCCCCAAATTTCGATGCCAGCGCATCACTCTCTATCAACCAAAATTTACAAAACTGAAGATAAAATATAGAAGTTTAGGTAGTCAAAATATTTTTGATGGAGAGAAATACGCTCTGTGTGTATTAATTGAAAAACACGGTTGTTTACATCAAAATTTTCGTTTTTGTTTGGAAGTATACAGAATGCAGTATTCTAAAATGTATGTTTAAACACATAATGTGATGTTTCATCAAACTTTTAATATTCAAAACTGTTTCGTTCTGGAACTCTCTTATGGATGTTTGCCTTGAAGTGTAAATATTATTGTAATAAATTTAAAATTTTGAATTGACTATAGGCGAACGCCTCGGCTTATTGTGAATCATCCTTTTAGTACCTATATATGCCTCATTCATGAAAGTCCTGATCTCATAAAAGTTTGACGTGTTACTTTCTATCATTTTGTTATGGTTTCCTTAAGAACAAAATCGTATACTCAATTGCCATGATTCTTTCACATACATAACACATACCACATTGTTGATTTTCTTTGTAATTGAAAAATCCCTGTCATTTACAAATTCAACGATTATTTGGTTTGGCACGTTTTATCGAGATATCACTAGGGCTTTCAGAAATATAAAACCAATCAAATGACCGTTTAATGCCTTGCAACCTTATTTCTAAAGAATTGTGATTCAGTCAAGCTAACCGCGTTATTAAGACTCTTTTGATTGGTTCCTGTGTTTAATACCTTAAGATTACATTTCTATTCCATATGAGATTGTTTATAAGATAATACCAGAATCCTTAAAATCAAACTTAAGAAGCGTTTAACTACGTAAGGTGCACTGAAGGGAAAATTACCCTTTTTGACGCAATTAGGATGCTTCACATTCTTTTTGACAAATAACCAGGATATGTGAGAAAAATTTGTTAATTATTCTGCTTGTATTATCTAACAAAATTACCTGTTTCATTTTGATGTTCAATGTGTTTATTTCGGAAATTAAACTTAGAACAAATACTGCAAATATGCATGTGATATGCTAGCGTGTATTATGGCCTGTCCTGTACTAGCCACACTAAGGGCGGCTTTATGCTAAGGTGCTAGATCAACTAATCAGCATGCCACAGACAAACCTACCGCTCCCCAGTCCATTATCTTAGTACTGGTAAACAAGACGATACTCTAACCTCTTAATGCCGAGCACCAGGGATGGGAGCAATATCTAAAGATTTAAAGTCTTATATGTGACTCGGTCGAGGGTTATAACCCATGATCTCTTTCACTTATATTAGCCTGCAATAAAATACAACATTTTTTATGCAATAGTATTTTTTTCTTATATTGTAAATTGTGTTTGAGCAAAAACGTTGTTTATTATTATTATTATATTATTATTATTATTATTATTATTATTATTATTATAGGCTCGTCGGTTTACTCCACTCTCTCAGAGCAATCTGCCTCAATATGAATAGATTATCCTTGACTTGGGCGTAAAACACCATCACTTCACTCTTCAAACTACCAAATTTATTTCTATAAAGTTTTATACATTTTATTGATGCTGTCCAACTAGCTAGTAAAACATTTAAATAATATACTTACACATGGACTTTCCAAAATACCATACTTCCTTCGTATGAAGTTCGACAAGAACCGGCGGTAGACAAACAAGCAAAACCATGATATCAGCAACACATAAATTAACCAGATACATGTTCACAGATGAACGCAAGTTACGGCTGAATCGTATAACAATGGCCACCATACTATTGCCGAAAACACCAATAATAAATATCAATATATACAATATTGTTATAGAAAGAAGAAGGTAAACGGGCGTTTCTGGAACTTCTCCTTTTGTTCCATTACCTCGATAAACCGAGCTGTCACTTCGATTTAGTTCTTCTATTATGGACACTGCAGTTGACATATTCACAGTAAGTTAACATATTCAAGTCAATAAAATGGTTTTTTTAAAATTATTGTTAAACGGCTGTCAATATTGAAGCAAAATATCGACGTTTAAGTTATTACTTTTAAGAAATAAGAATTTGTCCAATAATGTCACATCAAGTTATCAAATAATTTATTATTATAATTTTCTTTTTCCATATGCATCTAAAATGTTGAATATCAAATAATTTGTTGTATTCTATCAACACTCTTTATAAAAACAATTAGTTGTAAGTGACAATTACATTGATTGGTAGTAATATATTTGCTGAAATATTTCTCATATGCATGAAATGCGTTGTTAATGAAAGCGATAGGCACAGAATATTTATTCTAAATACAGTTAACACAGCTGATAAATCCTATTTTCCAGTGATGTGACTTTCGTATTTCCCATCCCACATAAAGCGAATTGCAAATATAATCTATTCTTGTAGGAAAAAGGTTAGAATCTTTGCTCAATTTAATTCATTTTCAACCATTCCACTCGCAGATGCGATTGTCATTTGCAATGGATCAGAAGTATAAACACAGATATGACAATGCCACTGAATGACCACCTTTTTAAAAAAAATCTATTAACTAAAATGGGATAGTCTATTAAATGAGTTCAAAATCTATCGTATATGTTTAACTTCAATCGACGGTATGACAGTAAATAGAATGGAGATGCTATAGGAGAAGTAGATGTAAGATTTTGTATTTTGAGGTATTTATTTGGTTTGTAAATCAATAATTCAAGACATTGTTTCATTAAGCTTTCTTTGTAGTCTAGAGGTTTTCCAATGGGTAACTTAGCTTGCGCAATGATTGCATCATTGACTGCGTAAAAATCGCAGAATAAAGAATAAAATAAAATAAATAAAGATTGTAGATATTACTGTGTTAATCAACAAAGACATTTAATATATAACTAATGCATTTTGGTATATAATATAAATTGTATACTGGTCAGCTATCTTATGTTTATCTTTTTTGTGTTGGATGTCCAAAAAATGTCCAAGGGCCAAGTTTTCAACAATAAACTTTACACGAATAGTAAAAATAACGTTAAATAAAGTTACCATAATTAAAGGCATATAATAATAATAATAATAATAATAATAATAATAATATAATAATAATAATAATAACAATTATTATTATTATTATTAATTAATTAATCAATTAATTATATATTTTTTTGCTTTTGCCGATTTTCCTTTACATTTTATCCGAACAAGTGGTGTGATCATGGTACTATAAGCCCAAACTTTAAAGTATAATATGACATGTTTGACACGATGTCATGTCATATCTTTAAAAGGCACATTATAACATTATAGCAATAAATGAAAAGCATTTGTAAATAATTAAAAAAAAACATCTGTATAATCCGGTTAATACATTAGTATTTGGATGAAAAGTTTCTGTATATTTAAAAAAAATGCACTAGTGTAATGACAAAAATCATCAGTAGATTTCGGAATTCAATATTTTTAGGACAACAGATGCTGTGTTTTCTGATTAAGTCACTAGTATTATGTTTTGTTGTTCTTATCATTTAGATGCATTGTGTCGGTTTTTTAGTTGTGTTGCTATGGTGTTCATTCTTTCTTGTCTTGTCATGATTTCCTGTTCCTATCATTACCTGTAATGTGTCGGTTTCTTGGTTGCGTGGCTATTGCGTTGGTTTTTTCTTGTCTTGTTATGTTTTGCTGTTCCTATCATTTAACTGTATTGTGTTGGAGTTTTTAGTTGCCTGGCTATAACGTTGGTCTTTTCTTGTCTTGTTATGTTTTGTTGTAACTATCATTTACTTGTAATGTGTCGTTTTCTTGGTTGCGTTTCCATTGTGTTCGTCCTTTCTTGTCGTGTTTTGTTTTGCTTTTCTATCATTTCCAGTATTGTGTCGGTTTTTTAGTTGTGTTACTTTTGCGTAGGTCCTTTCTTGTCTTGTTTGGTTTTGCTGTTACTATCATTTACCTATAATGTGTCGTTTTCTTGGTTGCGTGGCTATTGCGTTGGTTCTTTCTTGTCTTGTTATGTTTTGCTGTTCCTATCATTTAACTGTATTGTGTTGTTGTTTCAGTTGCGTAGCATTTGCGTTCGTCCTTATTTGTCTTGTTATGTTTTTTGTTCCTATCATTACCTGTAATGTGTCGGTTTCTTGGTTGCGTGGCTATTGCGTTGGTTCTTTCTTGTCTTGTTATGTTTTGCTGTTCCTATCATTTAACTGTATTGTGTTGGAGTTTTTAGTTGCCTGGCTATAACGTTGGTCTTTTCTTGTCTTGTTATGTTTTGTTGTAACTATCATTTACTTGTAATGTGTCGGTTTCTTGGTTGCGTTCCCATTGTGTTCGTCCTTTCTTGTCGTGTTTTGTTTTGCTTTTCTATCATTTCCAGTATTGTGTCGGTTTTTTAGTTGTGTTACTTTTGCGTAGGTCCTTTCTTGTCTTGTTTGGTTTTGCTGTTACTATCATTTACCTGTAATGTGTCGTTTTCTTGGTTGCGTTGCAATTGTGTTCGTCCTGATTTGTCTTGTTATGTTTTGCTGTTTCTATCATTTAACTGTATTGTGTTGGTTTTTTAGTTGCGTGGCTACGTTGGTTCTTTCTTGTCTTTTTTTATGATTTGCTGTTACTGTCATTTAAATGTCATGTGTCGTTTTCTTGGTTGCGTGGCTATTGCGTTGATCCTATCTTGTCTTGTTTTATTTTGTTGTTCCTATCATTTAACTGTATTGTGTTGGAGTTTTTAGTTGCCTGGCTATAACGTTGGTCTTTTCTTGTCTTGTTATGTTTTGTTGTAACTATCATTTACTTGTAATGTTTCGGTTTCTTGGTTGCGTTTCAATTGTGTTCGTCCTTTCTTGTCGTGTTTTGTTTTGCTTTTCTATCATTTCCAGTATTGTGTCGGTTTTTTAGTTGTGTTACTTTTGCGTAGGTCCTTTCTTGTCTTGTTTGGTTTTGCTGTTACTATCATTTACCTGTAATGTGTCGTTTTCTTGGTTGCGTTGCAATTGTGTTCGTCCTGATTTGTCTTGTTATGTTTTGCTGTTTCTATCATTTAACTGTATTGTGTTGGTTTTTTAGTTGCGTGGCTACGTTGGTTCTTTCTTGTCTTTTTTTATGATTTGCTGTTACTGTCATTTAAATGTCATGTGTCGTTTTCTTGGTTGCGTGGCTATTGCGTTGATCCTATCTTGTCTTGTTTTATTTTGTTGTTCCTATCATTTAACTGTATTGTGTTGGAGTTTTTAGTTGCCTGGCTATAACGTTGGTCTTTTCTTGTCTTGTTATGTTTTGTTGTAACTATCATTTACTTGTAATGTTTCGGTTTCTTGGTTGCGTTTCAATTGTGTTCGTCCTTTCTTGTCGTGTTTTGTTTTGCTTTTCTATCATTTCCAGTATTGTGTCGGTTTTTTAGTTGTGTTACTTTTGCGTAGGTCCTTTCTTGTCTTGTTTGGTTTTGCTGTTACTATCATTTACCTGTAATGTGTCGTTTTCTTGGTTGCGTTGCAATTGTGTTCGTCCTGATTTGTCTTGTTATGTTTTGCTGTTTCTATCATTTAACTGTATTGTGTTGGTTTTTTAGTTGCGTGGCTACGTTGGTTCTTTCTTGTCTTTTTTTATGATTTGCTGTTACTGTCATTTAAATGTCATGTGTCGTTTTCTTGGTTGCGTGGCTATTGCGTTGATCCTATCTTGTCTTGTTTTATTTTGTTGTTCCTATCATTTAACTGTATTGTGTTGGAGTTTTTAGTTGCCTGGCTATAACGTTGGTCTTTTCTTGTCTTGTTATGTTTTGTTGTAACTATCATTTACTTGTAATGCTTCGGTTTCTTGGTTGCGTTTCAATTGTGTTCGTCCTTTCTTGTCGTGTTTTGTTTTGCTTTTCTATCATTTCCAGTATTGTGTCGGTTTTTTAGTTGTGTTACTTTTGCGTAGGTCCTTTCTTGTCTTGTTTGGTTTTGCTGTTACTATCATTTACCTGTAATGTGTCGTTTTCTTGGTTGCGTTGCAATTGTGTTCGTCCTGATTTGTCTTGTTATGTTTTGCTGTTTCTATCATTTAACTGTATTGTGTTGGTTTTTTAGTTGCGTGGCTACGTTGGTTCTTTCTTGTCTTTTTTATGATTTGCTGTTACTGTCATTTAAATGTCATGTGTCGTTTTCTTGGTTGCGTGGCTATTGCGTTGATCCTATCTTGTCTTGTTTTATTTTGTTGTTCCTATCATTTAACTGTATTGTGTTGGAGTTTTTAGTTGCCTGGCTATAACGTTGGTCTTTTCTTGTCTTGTTATGTTTTGTTGTAACTATCATTTACTTGTAATGTGTCGGTTTCTTGGTTGCGTTTCAATTGTGTTCGTCCTTTCTTGTCGTGTTTTGTTTTGCTTTTCTATCATTTCCAGTATTGTGTCGGTTTTTTAGTTGTGTTACTTTTGCGTAGGTCCTTTCTTGTCTTGTTTGGTTTTGCTGTTACTATCATTTACCTGTAATGTGTCGTTTTCTTGGTTGCGTTGCAATTGTGTTCGTCCTGATTTGTCTTGTTATGTTTTGCTGTTTCTATCATTTAACTGTATTGTGTTGGTTTTTTAGTTGCGTGGCTACGTTGGTTCTTTCTTGTCTTTTTTATGATTTGCTGTTACTGTCATTTAAATGTCATGTGTCGTTTTCTTGGTTGCGTGGCTATTGCGTTGATCCTATCTTGTCTTGTTTTATTTTGTTGTTCCTATCATTTAACTGTATTACGTCGGTTTCTTTGTTGCGTTTCTATTGTGTCTGTTCTTCTTTTCGTGTTATGTTTTGCTTTTCTATCATTTTCTTGTATTGTGTTAGCTTTATTGGTTGTGTGGCTATTACGTTGGCCCTTTGTTGTCTTGTTATGTTTTGTTGTTTCTATCATCTACCTGTAATGTGTCGCTTTCTTGGTTGTTTTACTGTTGCGTTCGTTCTTTCTTGAATTGTTTTGTTTTGCTTTTCCTATAATTTACCTGCATTGCCTCGGTTTCTTAGTTGTGTTGACTGTTGCCAAGTTTACTGGCTTTAATTGTAAATTACCTTTTCTTATATATCAAATTTTAACCGTGATACCAGAGTATAAGCTTACTAAAAAGTGAGTGAGAAAATATTATCTGGTCTGTTGGTAACATGGATTTAGATAAGCTTAGGACTGATAAAAGTTTGATAAATCATATACAGTAAACCTAAATGAATGCATCACCAACCTGGCGTAAGGCTTATTGCCTTAGGTGTTTTTTTGTGGTTGTTTTGGATTGAACTATAAATCAAAAGCTTAAAACGCCTGAAATAACGAATTTGGGGTGGGGTGGGGGCAACTTCTCATTAATAAAATCGAGAGAGAGAGAGAGAGAGAGAGAGAGAGAGAGAGAGAGAGAGAGAGAGGGAGAGGGGGGTCCCCAGTAGAAATATCACAAATTCATTTCACTTTGCCGGGAGCTTTGCCTCCTGGGTCAACGATAGGGCTTTGACCTGGACTCGTTGCAGTCTTTTGGTGTCCCAAAAGGCTCTTTGCCTTCAGACCTCGCAATATCTCATGATAAAATTCTTAACCCTATCTTTTATAAAATTCTGGATCTGCTCATGGCTTGTTTTAATAAATAGTTAGGCTTTAACACCGGACTTTGTTGCTATAAACAATGCAGCAAATTTTATTCGTTATAGAGGAAATATACGTTGTTTCCTGACATAACTGAATATAAAAAACTAAACAAGTAACTATGAAAGAAATGGGAGACTTAAGTTTAAAAATATGCTTTTCTTATATAATCTGATAAAATTCATGCCAGTCAACACTTGACTAAAACTTATTTGATATTAAATCAAGAAACAATCCAAATTTTTTCTTGGAATAATTTACTGTTTGCGTTCTGAATTTCTAAAATAAAAATCCAGATCTTGGAAAAATTAAATTCTTGAATGGATTGGGTATTACTCGAGTCTCAAATATTTTTTAAATCATGGAATCGCGCACTTTAGGTGATGTGGCACAAAATGTTTCTTTTCGACATATGCGCTAAATCGACTAAATATAACACATATCAGTCAATAACTTGGTCAATATGATAATACCTGGTAAATAATATTAACTTTAGTTTGTCATATATTATTGCTCTCTCTGGTTTCACAATGCATATGTGACATATGTTAGTAAATCTGGACATCTTTTGTCATCCTCGATAAACTAGGAGTTAAGCATACATATAAAATCAAAATTAAAAAAAACCTTTGTGAAAATCTTTGCAGTCTCATTAATAGCATTGCAAAAAAACAACTTGCACGTTTTAATCAACCAATCAATTGAAATTCTTATGGGAGCCGCAGTTAAGGCGATAGCTTTCAAATTCAAGACGTTTCACATATCTGTGATTGGTTAAATCTTACCGAGCATACATCATAAATACAAAGTCCCACCTAGCATAAATTAAAAATACAAAAGTCACGCCTAGCATATATTTAAAATAAAAATTCTTACCTAGCTTATATTAAAATACAAAGTCTCGCCTAGCATGCAGTTAAAATACAAAGTCTCGCCTAGCATACATTTAAAATAAAAAGTCTCACCTAGCTTATATTAAAATACAAAGTCTCGCCTAGCATGCAATTAAAATACAAAGTCACGCCTAGCATGCAATTAAAACAGTCTCATCTATCAATCATTAAAAATTCAAAGCCACGTGGCTAAAAATCACAAAAAAATTCTAAATGGAAAATGATAATTCGAAACTCAATCCGAAGCATATCTCTCAATGATCTTCTTTTAACTAGGTGTGCTCTTGGCAGTAATTTATTACAATTACCAAACTTCTACAGAGATATCTTTAAATACTGGAAATTACTTACATCAAGTGGAGTGGAAAGTACTAACATCAAGTGTAGTGGAAAGTACTTACATCAAGTGGAAAACTCAAACTTACAAATAACATTTATGAACAAAGTCTGTGGTAATAATTACATCATCATAGAAGGCAATAATGTTTCATAATAAAAATGTATGAAAAGGGAATAATGTACATATATATCTGATGTAGTAGATAATGTATGTCAACTTCTATCATGTGACAGTATTGCAAATACGTATAATTTTGTTCCAAATGTTTTTATAATCTTTGCAGTGGTATCCCGGTTTAAATGGAAACCTGAACTAGGAATTAACACTAACCCCCATACGGATAGGACCAAAATATCACTCTCTTTTAGAGGGAAAATATCTCTATAATGAAAACTTCATGTAAAGATTTCTATTCGTATTTATTAGGAAACAAGACCCACAAACCCGTACATGTAAAACTAAATGTTGTAATATCCTCAATTATGACATAGATTTAATCACATTTAGCAAAATCTCTCTTTTGCCATATAAATATTGCTCAGAGACTTATCTTTAGTTTTTCCAATACAAAGTTTCGCATCGAGTTATTGTGCATAATATTATATCGTCTCCAAAATGCAAAACATATGAAATACATGATGAAACTAAAGAACATAAGTTCTATCAATGTTATGCTAAATCATTTTTTTTCGGAATGACTTCAAATCATGGTGGAATTCACTTGATATCCATAAAATTGAAAATTTTAGTTATTTTTATAAAAATATTATCTTTGGCTTTTTTTAGTGTGATTGTGAAACCATCAGTTACTGTATACTTTTGGCTAAATATTTCATCCATACATATGCCATTAAAAATACTCAAAAGTAATTTCAAGCTTTATAAACAGCCTATAAAAATTATTAAAAACACTAAGATATATATTCTATTATAAGAAAAAAACTTGATCATTTTTGTATTTTCTGGTCTGTTGTGATACAAACCTGGTCACATAACTCTGCAAATATAATTGTTAGCATAATATAATACATAATAAATTATCTAATACGAATATGGTTTATGTTACATTTGAATCCAATTTTATTAACAAGAATCACAAGAAGCATGTAATTTATTTATTGTTTATTTATTTATTTATTATTTACACTTCCACCTGTATTAAGATATGAGTTCACACACACACACACACACACACACACACACACACACACACACACACACACACACCTTTCATTCTGTAATAACCATACCATGTAGGATGTAGTATATTGATACTTCTTACTACTTGTATATACTATATAGATTATTAAATATAACTTGTAAATACATGTCATATACTGTCAATGATAGTTACTTCTTCTCCAATTATAAATGTATGTATTTATTACTTACACATTTGTGTGCAGGTATTAAATTTTTGGAGAATAAAAGGATTTTTAAAAAATACGAAGTCGCACCTAGCATACATTGAAATACAAAGTCTTATCTAGCATATACGAACACCTAGCATATACGGATATTACAAAGCCATTTCATATGTGCAATTAATTTAGGTTAAAAAATATTTATTCAAAATATTAAAATTCAGGTTTTAATATAAAAAAGTCAAATGAATACTTAGTAAATATCGACATATTTTTACTTTATTGCTAATTTTGTTTGAATGGTTGGCTCGGTACCAGTATAGCGGACCGAGTGGTCTGTGATGTCTTTGATGTTAATGTGCGACATTGCGTGCGGGTGCAATGGCACACTAAAGGTCGCCATAAGTGCGCACATCTGCTATATAGAAACACTTGCGCGCCCACTTACCACATTAATTTTCGTCAAGGTTAATCCTCGTGATGAATTAAAATTGTGTTGTCACAAATAGCTGAAAAATGACTGTTATGAAGTAATACAACCATTTAATCTTCTAAAAAATATATCTACTTACTGAAAAAAGAAAACAAAATCAACATTCCCAAAACAATATTTTTTTATTGTGTTTTAAAATATTTGGAATCATCCTTTCAATATTCATCAAAATGTTTTTTTTTTTTTGGTATTTTATTATTTTAAAAAAATTTTTTTCTAAGTGATATTTTTGAATTTTTCTAGAAATCAAATTTAATCCTATCTTCTTCTGACAAGATTACATACATTATTGTATGTCAGCAATTGATTTACTGTCATTTACAACTAAACACAGGTCACCTAAATTCTCTTTAACTATGTTCTGTTTTCTCCATCTTTTAAGGAAGATATATTTTTTATTTTTCTCAGAATTGAGACTTATGAGATTTTGCGTGACAACTTATCACGGAAACAAGTCACCATTTTATCATGTAAATTATGGAATAACAGCTGGAATATGAACATTAATATTATTTAAAATAACAGGTTATGTTTCTTTTATCAACAGAATTTACAACCTGATTTTTATGGGTTTTTTTGGGTTAAGTTTATTTGACGCATGAATATTTGGTATATGTTTTTTTTACACTAAGTCTTGTGCGCACTAATGGCATTGTTTTAGTACCAATATACGCGCTCGTGTTTGTCGCTGGGAAACATTCTAGACCACTAAGACCATTATCCTGGTACCAAGACAACCAATAAAAAGTTGAATTGATAATGAATCTCTCTTTCTCATAGCTGTCACGTCATATCGATATAAGGTTTTGAGTTTGAAGGCTAACGTCTTCACCACTGAATCATCCCTGCCTCCCCCTTTTTTTTTGGATAAATATTGTGTACATGTAAATACAAGTATATTTATATTTTTTTAACTATCAAATATACATGTGCTTGTATATCTAGACATTAAAAGTATTAAGTAAACCAGTTGATAGCAAATTCTATCAGATACATGTAGCTTACTTGTAAGCATGTATAATTTCATAGAGGTCATTTAAACTTTAAATAAGGTCCTGGCACTGATGCAGATACAGCTTTTGGAGATATGACAATAGCTATTTTGCGCTTTGTGAAGGTGAGCAAAAAAAGTTGGATCAGCAATTTCTCATGGAATTACAGAGGAATCCTCTAGTACTTACTGTTTTGGGGAATTCCTGGACATCTACTTGTTCTTTAAATCTTTCAATAGAGTGTGTTAAACCTACCCCACTTATAAACTATCTAATGCTCACTTTTAAATATCCCTGCAAGTAAATTCATGTGTTATTGATTCAACTAATGACTAGATTTACTGAAAACAAATTTTATTTTTATGGTTTTAATCCTTATTTCAATAAAAGACGTACAATGAAGTGATATACATTATAATTAAATAAAAAACAAAGTTTTTATAGCGGAAGTGTAAAAAAGTGTCTTCATTTTGGTTGACAGTTTACCAAATAAATTTCAAATTTCATCAAATCTGCTAAATATGTTTCTTTCAAAAACTACACAAAGAAAGTTTGTTGCATAGTCTACAAAATGGAATTTGAAAAAAACAAATGTTTGGACTCGTGATTTCTAGATATTTGGAGGATTTTCTCCCCTACCCCTTACTTTTTTAATTGCTATAAAAAAATTAAACCATAAAAATTTTTTGTTAAAAGTATGCTTTTTTCGAAATTTAAGTTTTTAAAGCCCGAAAAAGACTAGTCTTTGCATATTCAAAACCTACTATTTTTTAATATTTGAATACTTTCTTGAAGAATAAAACCGCTGCGGTAGCTCAGTTGGTAGAGTGCTCGCTCCAAGAGTGGGAGGTCATGGGTTCCAACCCCGACCGCGTCTGATCAAAGACTTGAAAGTGGGTAGTGACTGTTCTTTCGCCAAGCACTTCGGCATTACGAAATGAAAGTCACGATTTTTTTGGATGGGAACTTAAAATAAACAAGGTCCCGTTTCACTGTAGGTGTGTCACGATAAAGAACCCTGCTGTATAATGCCATCAGCGCAACGTACAGGCAGAATTTCTGCACTTTCGCCTATAGCTGGCGATGTCGCGATATAAGTGAAATATTCTGGGACGTTAAACACCATTACTCAACTCATAAAGAAAAACAATTTCCGGAATTTTTCGCATCAATTTTAAGGTTGTGAAAACATACTATTTGACACGCAGTGCTCATTCTTCTTAAAGCTGCATTAAGTTTACCAAATTTCTTAATTTTTTTTGATTTTCTAAAAATATATTTTTTTAAAAGTAGTTATCTTCTAACCACGATCCGTGACATTCATTTTCTAAAATTTCATTTCTTTTAGCTGTAAATAAACAGAATCCTCTGACTGGTTGGTCAGTGTTCTACGATGGTAATTATGAGCTTGGAGCATGCGCACGGATGTACGGAAAAGCCTAGAATCGAAAGTGAAACATGACAGATTGCATTCATTGTCCTTCATTAAGATCCAGATGTATTTGAAATGGTGTTATTTTTTCCTTACTAAGTCACAAATGACAAATTCAACGAAGTTCTTTGTTTAATTTATCGTATTTCAACATTTTGAAAGTTGTGTTTAAATGACCCGGGTTTTGATGACGTAACCATGTTCTAATATTAGATACCAAATGCTGCATCTCGCTGGGTAAATACTGTAATTTCTGTATTTATTCGAGCTTTTATCGTTGATCCAAATGTAACATTGTTCATTAGGAACATCATTAATTAGATTAGCACCATTTTAATTTTTTTCTTTGGAAAACTTAATGCAGCTTTAAGAGATCAGTGATTCATTTAATTGCACGATTTGTTATGAATTCAATCGATTTATTTCATAGTTTGGACATTTTACAGTTTTTCTGGCATGCTTATACTCATTTCATTATTAATTTTTAACTGTCTTTGGTCAATTACACCGGAGAACATCAAGTGTGTATTCAGTACTTGCTGGTGGGATAAGATGTAAACTACAGATGAATCTCGTTATCCAAAAATCACTGTAAGACCGTTTAATCACATGTCAAATGTATCCCAACACACACACACACACACACACACACACACACACACACACACATATATATATATATATATATATATATATATATATATATATATATATATATATATATATATATATATGAAATGAAAAGATTTTATTTTGTTGCATAGTTCGAAATAAATGTATTGGATACTATGGAAAATGGATATGGTATTTGATGTGAGATGTTTATTTACTCTATATCTGTCAACAATTGATTTCAATGTTGTATTTTACCGACAAACCGTGAAGCCTGCTTTGGTCGACATACCGGTGTCGCATTGTGCACGTTTATCACCCCACGGTTCCGGTTGCTTTGATCACACAACAACGATGTCGAGCTTTGCAGTAATTAAAACACCCGATAATCTTATTGATGCTTTTATGTTTATGCAACGTATAATAATTAACAGATTAAGGAAATCGTTTGATTAATAATGATTGCATTGATTTAAAATCAACAGTGCCAACGACCATTATGTTTTTAATTAAATTAAATCGACTAAAAATCTGTTCGATCGCGAGTTAACGAATGTAATTTTTCTAGGATTTTTGTTCAAGGGGACGAAAAAATTGTTCGACATTCCGGAAATTCGAGATATTCGAGTTCGAGGTAATCAGAATTATTTTGGTTGCATAAAGAAGAATTCTGTTCGGACTTTTTTCAAAAAGTTCGAATGTGTGAGAAATCCGTGTTCGAGACAACGATATTGAAATGTATATGCATATATTTTTTTCTTTATTTTTGCACAAAAGCAAAATAATTGATTAAAAGTTATATCCAGAAAGTAAGCGGATACTTTATGACAGATCTTAAAATCCTTGAGTTTATCAAAGTCTGCAAGAGGCTTCCTTAAATTAGCGAAAGATCTTATAGCATTACAAGCTTTTTTATTTATGTATTCATTTATTTATCTATTTCGGTAAATTAAAATATTTTCACGATAAATGATTAAGATAAATGAAATAACTCTTTATTACAATTCAAAGCAGAAAGTGTTTAATAACTGTCTGTCGATTATAGACTTTACCGAAAATTATGTACATGTTTTTTTTTTTTTTTTTTTTTTTTTTTTTTTTACATTTATTATTACTGTCGGCACTTACCTTTAATGCAAAACAATACAATACCGATGAAAAGGAAACGTGGATATAATTCCTCATAACATATTATAATATGATTCTGAGATTGGTGAAATACTCATCAATACACATCAAATCTCGATTTATGTATATTTAATTAGATAACGGGGCTTGAAAAATTAAAGCAATCTCATCCTTCACGAATATTTAGCATTTATTTATTAATGATAGCTTTCAGCTTTTAGTTTAAACAATATTTTATTTAATTAAATATAATACATTCAACACGATTACAAATGAATAAATTCTTAGGATTCTGGAACTAGAGAATATCTCTAATATTAACCAGTCTCCTATATCTAAAAAAATTAAGCATCTTATGAAGGTGTATAATCAATTACATAATAATAATAGTAATAATAACATAAATAATAAATTGTGGTGGAATAATAATAATAATAATAATAATAATAATAATAATAATAATAAATGATACTAAATAATAATAATAAAAGTCCATTAATACTTAATTCATGGACTTCTGATAACAATGATTAGTGATGGAATAATAATAATAATAATAATAATAATAATAATAATAATAATAATAATAATAATAATAATAATAATAATAATAATAATATAATAATAATAATAATAATAATAATGATAGATAATAATAATGATAATCGTAATAATAATAATAATAATAATAATAATAATAATAATAATAATAATGATAAATATGCATTCAAAGGGAGTGCATGTGCAAAAAATAGATATAGGAGTGTATTCATATTTCACTTAAAAAAAAATAAATATATCGTAAACTTGATAATAATAATAATTATAATTATGTAGTTGGTTAAATAAAATGAAATAAATCAGCTTTTGAGTCTTAATTTGTGAAACACTTCATATTTATGAAATAACATGCAATCCGCTGTAGATAAAATGTATGATATTTATCATCTTATCCTAAGAATTAATGAAAAAGTTTAATGTGAAATATCGTTAATGCAGTAATCAGTACCATGGCGATTTCTAGTATTTGAAAAAGACTGAAATACATTTACTTAACTTGAAAACAAAGAACACCACACAATACAAGCAAAACATCAAAATAAATAAATAAAATTTAAAGAAATGATAAATAAAAACAATAAAAAATAAAATAAATAAAAAAATGAAATAAAATAAAAATGAATTAAATGAAAAATAAAATTTAAAAAAACTGTAATAAACATAAATAATTGCACAATAAATGCACAATTTTAGAAGTAATTGTCTATTGATGTGGTTTTTGGTTATAATACATAATAATTAGATAAATCTTATCGTTCATCTTTTTTTCCGTGGATAATAAAAGACATCTGTTGGATTTAAAATAATTTTCTTACTATCTTTGAAATTTTTAAATCCGTTTTATGGGTTTAAATCATACTGACGCAAACCCTGATAATTTTTTATTAGGTTAAATACCGAAGACTTCAATTTTAAAAGTCATTCGAGTATTTGCAGTAAATATAAAAAATATTCAAATAATTCATGAACTTTGAAAAATAATCGCCTGTTAATCATGTTAGTGTAACCATTTACTTAATAAATTTTATAATGATTTGGTATACGACTGTGAATGTTTAATGTTACCCGTGGCCGGGAAAGAAAGATAAAAGATATTTGAGATAAAATATAAATTAAAAAGTTTCAGAATGGAAATTCTTTGATATAATCTTATAACGCTTATTTTACAAGAAAACTACATCAGCTGTCTATGAGAGTGATATATACATAACTGTGTTCATAGCAGTATCAATAGCAGTACCTGTTATCATTGGTTGGTGTTTTATATTATAAAAGGAAAAAAATATCAACAGTGAAATTTGACAAGGAATCATTGCAACTGAGTATAACTTTCGAAGAAGAGCGTCTTTAAAATATTCTTAATAAAAAAATAAGGATCAAAGTTAAAATTGAAGATCGTTATTCATTTTCATTAGAAAAAATTGAAAACATTGAAAACATGATTGGTTTTAAAAAAAATTAAATATGTTTTTTTAATTTTTGTACTATTTTTTTAAATTCTGAATTTTGAAAAAGTGTAAAAGGGTACCCTATGTTTGATTTATATAGTTATGCGTGCATGCATAAAATAGAAAAAAAAACATAAAAAAAAAAAAAATAAATAATTATAATAATAATAATAAACACGAGCTTGGGCTATCGGGACGACTATACTCGTAAGTGAATGTTTTTTTAATTAGTGTGTTGAAAACGATGGAAGAGTTCCATCATTTTCTTTTCTTAATAATAAGTGGTTTGAAAAAAGATAATTTAATTCCCAAACAAACTAACAAACATTGTATATGTATATCATATGGTACCGTAAAAATAAGAAAAACTTTGTTTCCTGTTTATTTCAATATATACTTATTTTAAAGTTTAGTATTGCTAGCACAGCACGACAGTAAGAGGTACCCGATCCTCAAATATATATATATATATATATATATATATATATATATATATATATATATATATATATATATATATATATATATATATATACACGCGCGCGTTTGAAAGCCATCAGAATAAAATCTGTTTTCCCCATCAGTCTCATTTTATACTGTATCATTGAAAGCGAGGTATCATTTTGTAAAATGTGATATTTCTATTCGTTTACCACAAACTGTTAAGTGTCTTTTAAACGTAGACGATCGCATTTATATGGTATTTTGTACTCGAAAAATATTACCGAGAGAGCCATGTAAGATACAAATACTTAAAGCTTGAATTCTTCCTAAAACACTATAATATTTTTTCCATCTTTAAGATAAACAAAGTCCGTAAGCTGTTTTGGTAAGCAAGTTAGAAACTTCAAAGATTGTAAGATTTTACCAACATTAGAGTTGGGAGAAACCATCTTTTAAAAGTCTTGAATTCTCCCCGAAGACATTTTTATCGATGTTTGTGTACTTACGATAAACGAAATCCTTAGTTGATCTTTATTGTAACAATAAATATTGCAGGACATTGTCTAACGATCAAAAAACTGTTTTTTTCCCTCAAAAAATAGATGTAAAGCCTGATTTCAGTTTTTAAAATAAAGTAATTAATCTATGTTACTCTTAAAATAAAGATGTTTTTGAATTGCTACTGGGCATCTAACTTTTCGACAAACATCATAATTGTTTTTATTTATTGAACTTATTTTTAAAATTTTTAATTTAACACACGTATTCAGATACTTTGTGATAAATACAATTCGTATTGGGTTTTGCTATATAACTAAATGTAAGAATACATCATGTTATCTGTCAATTGACAATGATAATAAATTGCAAAATATGCTTCTATTCTAGAAAGCTTCGTGGTAGTACCTTTACAGTATGATTTTACGGTGACAAGTTAATAGCTGCAATAACGCTGATGCGGCTTTAAACCAAAACTCGCTCACTGTTATTTCTTTTTTCATTAATCTAAGCTTTTTGTTTTATAAATATTTAACAAAAGTACATATTTAGTTTTGCTGTGCCTTATTTTCACATTTCAAAAATTCATTCATCATCAGTGACACTAGGGACCGAACAATTTGATAGATAAAAAGATAATCCAAACATTTGAAAATTAATTAATTCAGAGTTCCAAAATTATATGAATTTAAACTGATATATGAAAACCCTTATTGTACTTCGTTCTTTTTTATATTTACCTGGATTGGACCGTACTATATTTTGAAACTTTTTTTGAAGATTGCAAAATTATTGTAGTACTGTTCAACGAAGTTTATTACGCTATTTTGTATAGTTTATTTCCGACTGCAACATGCTACATCTATTAATCACCTGCATTCTGTGTTGACTGTGAAATCGACAAACCGTTATGGCTTGATTCATTTAACAAGTTTGAACATTTTAAGTTAACAAACTATTTAGAAAGATATTTCATCGTATCTACCAATCAAATATCTTAGCAGCATACCGCCTGTACCACTAAAAACTGCATAAGGTTAAGTATGAAATGTAATAACTGTCATAAAAACACATAACTTGAAATCCGTACAAGGCTTACTTAACTAAGATCTGCTTCACTTGGATTAATTTCTCAACAATTTACGACACTTTGTACCTTTTGATTGCTCGGTCAAGCAAACAAGTGACGTTCCAAAGCTTTTTAGACATAATAAGTCATTATGAGAATAATTAGAAGAAATCGTCTTATATGATAGAAAATACGGCTAGTGCGACCTCTTTGTATTTAAACATTTTTAGAAGACTTTTGAAGTGTTAGGTTTTAGATATTGTCCATTTATTGATGAATTAAATGAAATTCGTTACATATAAGGTATTGGAAACAGCTGTAAACATGGTCAACATGTTGTAAACATCAGCAGTGTTAAAGTCATTTGTTATTCGCTTCATTTTGGCTATGTAAAGAAAAAGTAAAATGAACTCTATATATATATCAATATATTCCATTTAGTGTTGATGATAGTGAATCTGTTACATTTCAGTTTTCAAACAAAATGATAAAAGAAAAAAAATGAAAGACCTAATTACTTTATGTACAACTGACCTTTACGTGTAAAGTTAAAAGAAAAAATAGTTTGATTGTAGTTGGCAAAAAGGACAGTCGATAGAATTTGGCAAACTAAATTTAATTTGCTAAGACGAAAATAATGAAAGGGTGAGTGAAATAAAACGTAAAATTATTGTATATCTATTTTTTTATCTTAATAATCGACTTTTAACTTTTTAACTTTTTAGTGGAATAAGTATGTGTCTTGTTTGTCATTTAACTTTAAGGTTTTGTGGTTTTGTTAGCTATTTCAAGGTAGACAACAAAACTTAAAAATTTATAATTATTCTAAAACGAATAAATATATCATTTACTTATTATATTTTGACTTTATTGTAAGGCTATGTGCACAAAAGGTTCTCAATTTAGATAATTCAATAAATAAATAAATAAATAAATAAATAAATAAATAAATAAATAAATAAATAATCATTAAGTTATTTGATTATGTTAATATGCTGATGTGTGAACAAATTTTCCATTGGAGAACTATGCAAAAATGGTAGATGGAAATTTTACAGGTATTTTTGCTAGATATTAAAAAAAAAATACCAAGCTGAAAAGAACTGTCAGTTACTTTTCAATGTCTTATAATCGTATAAGGTTATGTGAGAATAAATTTATCACTTTACCCAAACAAAGTTAAAATTCCAGTTACTTGTATACATTTTGATCATATTATAAATCTTATGTATACACAAAAATGTCTTATTTAAAATAATGGCAAGGTAAATAGAAAATAAAAGATAAATGATAATGTCATTTTTGTTTTATATTCCCATTATATTTTAGGCGTATGCGCTTACAAGTTCTTATTTAAGATCATGCAAAAGCAAATAGTAATGACATTTGTCTTTTATATTTTCATTATATTGTAAAGACAAATGCGCACAAAAGTTGGTAATTTTAGATAATGCAAAGATAATTGGCAAGATAATGAAAATAATAGTTAGTTTTCTTTATTTTCATAATATTTTTACTTTTTTACGTTTATTTAATTTCAAGTTCTTAATTTAAATTAATGCCAAGATTAAAATGTTGTTTTCTCTATTGCTAGGTTAATTTATGCACACCTTTCTTATTTAGGGCATTGCCAAGAGGAATGGACTTCATATCTTTTTCTGTATTCTTGTCGCATTTTTTATTCTAATATGCGCATCAGAGCAAAGTTTAAGACAATGTCCAGACAAATTGTAATGTAATATATTATAGTATCAGTCAATAATACTAAGATTGTACGTTCGTGAAACTTCTTGTTTCTTAATTTTTTTCAGACACACATTACTTGGAGTAGTAATTTTGTTTCTTATATACGTGTTTATATCAAACTCGTTGTTTAAAAATCCAAAACTCAAGAACCGGAGTGTAGAAGAGACTCAAATATATTCATCGCACCATGATCATATAGAACAACAACCCTTAATGGTAGACAAAAAGACAGATCTGCCATTTAAAGATAAATATATGCTTTCCAAACAGGCGAATCCTACTACCGAACCTTGTCAACACGTTGCATTTTTAAAGGTCCACAAAGCCGCAAGTTCTACAACACAAAACATTTTTCTTAGATATGGATATGACAGAAATCTTACATTTGTACTTCCAAGACCCCCTAAATTCTTTTATCCAAACATTATTAGCACGGTGACTTCTGTCAATAACAAAAATATTCTTCCACCACCGGTAAATAAACACTACGATATACTATGTTGCCATGTCATATACAACAGAAAAGCGTTTGAAGCAATAATGCCAAAGGACACGGCATACATCGGTATAGTTCGGGAACCATCGGAACACATAAGATCAATAATACAGTATTTTAGACCGAAGGAAATATACGAACGGTTTAATAGTACTGATCCGATAGCGGATTTTTTTAAAAATCCTGGTCGCACTTTAAGAAATACACAATCGTATTTAAATAATAGAATGGCCTTTGAGTATGATTTTCCGAGATCGTTATTTTATTCAAAAGATAATGATGGGATTAATAATTATTTACGTAAACTGGCCAATGAATTTCATCTTGTTATTGTTGTGGAATATTTTGATGAATCAATAGTGCTTATGCGCAGGATTCTCAATTGGAGTATTAAGGACATCTTATATGTAAAACTAAATGAGTCTAAAAAAGATAAAAAACCAAAGATATCACTAGAGGACAAACAACGTCATCGTGAATGGGCTGTTTTAGAATATGCATTATACGATTTCTTTTACAAGCGTTTATGGGATCAAATCAAAGAAGAAGGAAAAGATTTTGTTGATGAACTTTATTATTTTAAATCTGTGCGTACTGATGTTACAAACTTTTGTTCAGGACCAATTGCAAACAAAACTTCTTTTAAAGCTCCAAAATCTAAATGGAATGATGAATTCATTGTAAGTGAAAAAGATTGTGAACTCATGTTTAAGAAAGAAATAGAATTCGTAAACTCAATAAAACTCTTTCAATATGGTGATCTGATTTACCGCACGCTTAATGATACTACTAAATATTACTAAGATAATCTTTTTGTAAATACATGTAAATATCGCAATTGTGTTTCGTTAGATAAAAATCCAAAAACTGAGTTCTTTGGTTCTGATTATAACTTTGTTCAGAAACTTCTTCTTTGTAAAATTTACTGAAAATTAAACAAGCTGTAAAATTAATGTTATTATTTTACCATATTGTCAGTTTAGTGTTTAAAACAACATTGTATAAAATCAACTGTTCTGAAGTACAGATCGACCGATACATCTGACTAGTTTCATTGTTCTGTAGTACAGATCGACCGATACATCTGACTAGTTTCATTGATCTGTAGTAGAGATTGACCATACATCTGACTAGTTTCATTGTTCTGTAGTACAAATTGACCATACATCTGACTAGTTTCATTGTTCTGTAGTACAGATCGACCATACATCCGACTAGTTTCATTGTTCTGTTGTACAGATCGACCATACATCTGACTAGTTTTATTGTTCTGTAGTACAGATCGACCATATATCTGACTAGTTTCATTGATCGACCATACATCTGACTAGTTTCATTGTTCTGTAGTACAGATCGACCATACATCTGACTAGTTTCATTGTTCTGTAGTAGAGATCGACCGATACATCTAACTAGTTTCATTGTTCTGTAGTAGAGATCGACAATACATTTGATTGGTTTCATCTGCTATGCTATTAATGGTTATGGTATTGTTTGCTTGTGGTTAAAAGGGAATTGATGGATGTAAAGAGATAATATAACAAAGTAGTGTTGAGACATAAGCACGTTTTTAAGTAGTCGTTGCCCCTTGTTGGAACTGATGCATAATTTGAAGAAAGTGTAAAAATTTTGTTAAATTAAAGATATATGGAAATCATCTTATTTAACTCTTTGTATGTTATTTTTTCATTTAATTACTTATTATTGTTTCGAATATTCTGTACTTTTAATGATTTTTGTAAATTGTTCGAAACATTATAAAGAAAAATTTAATGGTAAAAACTCAATTGTGATAAATGTAATATGCGTACAGATCTTAAATTAATTATAAAGTTATTATTAAAGTGAACTAAAAGAAAAATTAAGTATAATTATAAGCAAAATAGATTTGGGGAAATGGAACCCCCCCCCCCCCCAATTTTTGACGTCATTTTGACGAGATGATCTTGAAAAACTGTAACATAGTAATAGCATTACTGAATAATTGAATTTTGTTTTGTAGCCGGCAAAGTATTTATTTTTGTTGAACTGTTAGATATCGTATGCCGATGCCACAGTAATTCTTTGGAGGCTTTTTGAGATTTCAAGTAAAATTCAAATAAAATTGAATTTATACTGTTTTAGATATGGATAAAACAAACAAGTTTCTGTATTTACACACAGTGATAACGGAAGTTCATTATGACTACAATATGGGAGTATAACTTAAATATTTACGGTAGATTTTGTAAACACCCCCCCCCCCAAAAAAAAATGAAAAAAAGTAAATTTCCTATTGATTTAATATACTGTATACGTAGAAATATTCGTTGTGTATTAATGTTCGCTATTTTCGCGGTCGCTTATCAACAGCGAAAATAAATCCACCGTGAAATTTTATATCCTTGTCAGATGCAGTGTTAAAGCACCGCGTGACCGCGAACGTTTATACGAGCGAAAATGCTCTCCATACCAACAACGAAAAAGTTTATACCAGTGAATATTTCTACGTATACAGTATATTGTAATATGAAAATTCCAAAATAAAGAGTAAACTCTACAATTTTGGATGTAAAAGCATTTAAATTGAACAAGCTTGTAATATTATTTTAATGATTATTGAAAATAATAGAACACATATTTGTTCTATGTAAGACCTTTTTCTCATTAGAAAGATAACTGATTAATATACAGAAATTATAAAACAAAAATTACCTTACTATATTGAAGAAAAATCTTAGAACTTTATTCTTAAAACTTACAATTTGCAATCTTAGCAAGAAGGAAACTGAAGGTTAAAAACTATTGAACATAATAATCTAATAAGTAAAGCGTCTAATTAATAACTTGAGAATAAAGGTAGTGAAAGACCCTATCACTCGCTTATCTGTTCTCTTTATTTTCAATTAGGAAAGCAAGTATAAATAAAATTTAAAAGTAAGTTGATTCTAGACTTAAACGTTGAGCAAAAGCTTTGAGACATAAATTTTGAGATATAAACTTAAAAATAAAAAACTTGCCAATTTAGTTATACACGTAAACTTCCATAAAGTGAAGCCTGGTTTCTTCCGAAGGTGAGAACCTTTTGTTTAGCTACACCCGTCACGTACAAAGTCATATTTGAGAATAAATGGAACATGTAACTATTGTAGTTCAAATATATCCAGTATAAGTTTGAATACAGTGACTTCCTACTCCCTACTTCTTGTAATGATGGCTATAAAACTTTTTCAGGGCCTAGTTTAGCCTAGGTTTGCAATATGCTTGAATCAACAATTTAATTGTAAGCAATTTGCTTCGTTGAAGAAAGTTTCTGTAGTGGGAACATGATCTAAAATACCGTATTAACTGTGATACACATACACCATACGCAGGAGAAGGAATATTACTACAAAGAAACGGATAGTTGACAATAGAAAAATTTAAGTCATTATGTTTGTCGTATAGCTTTAGATGTAACCTTCTTTGGGTGTCATAATTGAGGTGTAAATTCAAATATGAAGCAGACCATGAAGAATCAATCGTATCTTTTATTTCAAGCTCACTTGCATAAATGACATTCACATATTCTCGAAATTTGAGAGTATTTAGAGATAGAACGTCATCTATAGATCTGTATGTGGAGTAAAATGATTTAAACACAAACTTCTCTCCAGATTTGACAAGGTTCTGTAAAAATTCTGATTCATATGAATAAAGAGACAATTCAGCAAGAAAAGATGCACAATCTGTGCCCAATGTTATACCGATTGTTTGTTGGAAAATTATATATGAGGAAGCGAAAGAGTGAAAGAAATATTTATGATACCAATTCCATACCTACCATCTCTGATGGTTCTGAAGCGATTTGGAATTTTTATTTCAAACTCAAATTTGTAGACAATTTTACTTTTGTACTGTATAAAATGGTGTTTTTAATTGCTCCATTTTATAACGCGTTATTAAACATAAGTTGGTTCCCGGCACTTGAGGCAAAACATTTCATCTAAAAAGGATTTTCTGAAAAATTCCGCACGCACTTTTTAAAATGTGTTTTATTGAATAAAATAAAAAGACATGCGCGGGTTTTCGTTTTTCTGGTATAAAATGTTAAACTTACTCAATTTTAAACATTTAATGCTCAATATGCTAAATACCGCTGTAAGTGAAGGTCACGATTGTTATTGATTCAAATATGACTAAATGAAAGAAAAACAATTTTATTTTTATGGATTTTATCAATATTTCAATAAAAGTCGTGCCATGATATGATATCATAACATTTTAGTTATAAAAGCATAAGTTATTATAACAGAATGTGCAAACAGATATTATATTTTCGTTAACAGTTTACTACAATTCAAATTTCATTAAATGTGTAAGATATGTTTCTTTTAAAAACTACACAAAAGAAGTTTGTTTTATATTCTACAAGATAAATAAAAACAAATCTTATGTTCGGGTTCTTGTTTTCGAGGTATAGAAAGGATTATCTCCCCTACCCCTAACTTTAACAAATTCTAACCATCAAAATGACATGATAAATAATTTTTAAGTACCCGAGTTTGTAAAACTTTACAAAAACTTGACTTGTGTTTTAAAAAACCAAATGTTTTTTGAAAGATTAATCAAACATATTTAAATGTATTTTACTCTCTAAAAGTGCGATTTTGCGATTCCAGTATGTGTCTACACGGTTTTCAATTTTAAAATCTTATCATTTAACATACAACTGTGTTCCTGAAAGGTCAGTATTTTAATTTATCACACGATTAAATATGAAAGAAATTGATCTATTTAGACATTGTTTTATCTTGTTCTGGTATGCCTAAGCACATATTACCAAAACAGTTTATTTGCAAAACTTAACGGAAACATAATATATTTTTATGATCTTTAAATATGTAAAATTTATAAAAATAACACTTAGTAAATTAAAAGAGTAAAATATTCTAATATTGGTATTTCGATTGAAGATTTAATGTGTGTGTGTGTGTGTGTGTGTGTGTGTGTGTGTGTGTGTGTTTACATTAATTATAATTGATCGTTTTTTTTTGTCCTGTTCAATACTGTTACTTTCCTTGGTGTCGACACCTACCTTAAGTGCATTTTTTGTATGTTTATCAAAAGAAATATGTAAACTATAAATATAAAATATCGCAAAACTACCACTATACATTGCAAAAGCATATCATTCATGTTTAAAGTACAAATGATTATTTTTCTTTATAATTATCTTACGCATATCACCTTACAAAAAAAGTTGAATTAATGTGACAGAAAACGTCAATTACAATATGCTATATACACACTAATTGTGAAAAATACAGATTTGTCATATTGTGAAAAATGCAGATTGGGTTTACAAAGTCGCTATTATATGAATGTTATTAGCAGAGTAAATTTTTGATCATAAAGATTTGATGAATTTTTACTCCTCTTATAATTTTTTAATGCATGTATAAAAGACAAATTTATTATTTTTGTTTTGCTGCATTACACATAGAATGGGATTTCTAGAAAAAGTTCCATTTCATTCGGAACATTTCGTCAGGAATTAAACTATTAAAACCAACAAAATTTATCTAATGAACAGGATATGGCCGCACTTTTGGGGCGAGAATAGAAAACGGAATGAAATTTTTCTGAAAATTTCTATACTTAAGAAACCAGATGCAATTTAGCATTTAAGCTATGTTCCAATTTTAGCAAAACTATGGATCATACAGCATAAAACTGTAGGATATCCCGAAAAAAGCATATTTTTAAAAAAAAATTCATAATTATATACGCAACAACTAAAACACAAAGGATACCTACAAGTAACCAATATATATATATATATATATATATATATATATATATATATATATATATAAACACACACACACACTATATATATATATATATATATATATATATATACACACACACATATATATATATAGTAATTTATATACCATTTAAATATAACAATATAGAAAACTTACAGACAAATACAAAAGTGGAGTGAAGTCGAGTGGAATGATGGTGTTTTACGACCCAGTCAAGAATCTTTCACTTATTTCGAGGCGGTCAGTTCTGGAATGGTGGAGGAAATCGGAGTGCCCAGAGAAAACCACCGACCTTCGGCAAGCGAACTGACAAACTTTCGAACCCAGGCGGTGAGAGGCGCTGTGATCCGTAAGCGCGCGCTTTAGACCACTCGGCCACCGAAGCCCAAATACAAAAGTGATAACGTTTAAAATCTAGTTTTTAATGGGTACCTGTAACGGTTGTCGGTTTTGACATATTTTATTTATTATACTTAACGATGGCTTTACCAAAAAATTCATAAAAATCCATCCATAATTAATAATAATCATACATGTAATAATAATAATAATAATAATAATAATAATAATAATAATGTTGTGTGTGTGTGTGTGTGTGTGTGTGTGTGTGTGTGTGTGTGTGTGTGTGTGTGAAATAATTTGAGATTAAATATCCTGGTGTTGTTTCTTCATCCGTTGGGCATTTTGAAAGAACCACGTTACAAACTTTTATTTTGTGAACATCTGCCAATAAGCGAGGAAAATAATACCGCTAAACTACACACAAGTTATCTATACATTTAGTTGTAACTATGATTAAACACTGCAGAAACGAGAAGTTGTAGTTTTCACTGTGGGTGAAGTGATGACATCGTAATTTAAAATTTTATTTGAAGCTGGAGACGCAGTTAGTTCTATAGTATGCAGCCGGCAATCTGTCCAGTATTGATATTTTGTTCATTTTAAAATGACATAAAATGACGATATTATCAATTTTCGTGTATTTAACAAGTTAATACTTATCACGTAAGTTTTGTAATAGCTAGACAACCAATCAGAATTCCCGAGTAGCACGGGGCTCGACTCAATTTGTTAATTAGATTCAAATTATAAGTCACATTCTGTCGATTACGGGTGCAAGCCTTAATTTTAAGAATGAGTATAATAAACAAATTGAATATTAATTATCCTGATTACTAATTTAGGTGTCAATTGGTTGCAAATTCCCCTTCACTTAATATTTTCATCGTGAAATTATCAAAGAATATTTAACTACGTGTTGGATTTGGTCATATTATTATTAATATTCTGTCGGTGTATGTTGTTGCTTTGACGTCACTACACTAGAGACTCGATTTCGACCTTTTCCATTTGAAAATCTAAAGATGTATACAAATATTAATCACCTATATCTTCCTTATACCGGGATGGATTAGTTTTAGTGTTATCGCACTTAAGTATAAACATTGAAGTTTTCCGGAATGGCGTATTACAATGGAAAATTGATTTCATACCCAATTGAAAAATTGCTTTACACAACATTTACTTGGTATTATGAGGAACGTGTTGTTTATCAATTTTTATTGTAATCTTAGTAATGTAAAATATTTTATCATCGATTGCTTTATTTACTTATTCCATCTGTCGGCACAATCTCACAAACGAAGTGTTACTTCTTGAAATAAGTTTATTACAAAATGTAATTTATTCGCTTTAAAATAACTTTCATTTTAAATAAAATCAGCTTGCACTCCCAGAACGCGTTTAACATACCACATAATATGAACTTGTCAAGTTATGGCTGATAATACTATAATTATCCAGTTTTAGTTTTAATAACATGCAAAATAATGGTTTCTGATAAACGCGTTTTCATGATTTAAATGGAAAGATTGTGAAATGCATCTGATAGATTTATATGCAGTGGGAAGAAAATTTTGCAAAATCCATAGGCGAACTAAATCAATACTTTTTATAAACGATTTGATCTCAACAGGTTGATGTTTTTCTTTAAATTTTTTGTATTTAAAAACTTTAATGGTATTATATAACTAGAATAAAACATCAAAAAATGTTCTACGTTTTAGCAAGTTGGTCCATTTAATATTTAAGAATATAATTATTACCATTATTTATATTCTGTAAATACTTTTAAATTCGTGGGATTCATTTTTATCAGATAAAAGAAAAATATGATATATTAGTGGATAAAGACCCATAAATATCTTCTAGTGTTGTCTTTTTCTTTTCATAAAAGATATTTGATGGTAGAAAGGAAAATTAAATATTATCACGTTTTTATCTGAATTCGTTACTTCTTGCACGGAAAACACTACAGTATGCTACATGTAAGTATATACATACATGCATGTAATGTTTTTTTTTTGACATATAAATTCAAAGGTCCAGATATCAACTAACACAACGAAAGCAATAAAGTTGTTTTCGGGGGAGGGGGGTTGACTAAGAGTATTGTATTTCGTCCGTTTACGCAATACCATTAATATTTCAAATTGAACCATAGTCACACGTTATTAATCATATCGAGAAAAAAGACGTCCTTGTTCCCGTGTTCTTAAAGCCACAACGCTTCCCCCTGCTGTTCCTAGAGTAGAGTGTTCAGTTTACTAGCTCACGTTCGGTGGCCTTTTATCCCGTAATTCCCACAAAAAAACTTGACTGAAAAAAAAATAGAAAAATAAAAACCAACTGTTTTCTGTGCTCAATTTTTTGTGTTCAATTGTTACTATACAAGTAGAATAAAACATTAGTATACAGATTAGTATAAATCTACAGATGATAGTAATGATGCAAGTCTATTAGTTTGTATCAATTTAAGTTCTTAAGGTGTGTCAAAAATCTGAGGGTCAGTATTAATGTCATATTGTAACTTTTGGAGGCATGGTCAAGTCTAGTATACTAAAGTTTAAAAATGTCAAGACATAACGACACAGCTTTACTTAAAAGGATAGGGCAGGTCTTTAGGCTTAAAACAGGAAGGCATCAATGCACCGGAGCATTTTTTTTTACAGAAAAGAAAAGCAATATCACTTAAACTAATCGTTAATGTTAAGCATTGTGGCATGTTTATTGACAAATGTGACAATTTTATTTTATTTGCTTTTCTCAATCAATCAATTTACCTGATTGCTTTTCTTGCTTTATTTATTTTTATGCATTATGGAATAGGTAAATCTTACGTATCTGTGTTTTCAGGGGTAAGAATTTAATCTTGATTTTTTAGTTTTGATGATCAGCATGCATTGGGTGATAATACATTTCACTTGCAATAGATAGAATTGTTTTATGAAATATTGCTTGTTTTAAATATTGCAAAAATTTCATCAGACCAAGTACCGTGTAAAGTGAAGGTGTAAAAAAACATTGGCTTTAACTCATGTTCACTTTGACTTGTTTTCTGTTTATTTATTTAAAAAATTTAAGAAGTATTTTGTCATCTTTAATAGAATTGTTTTTCCAGATATTACCAAAACCTTTCTTTAAACATTATTTAAAGATGTAAAAAATTTTAAAAGGTACAGAATTACGATAATAAATATAAATCACATGGGAACACAAGAAAATCACATGGGAATACAAAAATATCACATGGGAATACAAAAATATGTGTTTACGAAGTAGAAAAAGCCGGTTTGGGGAGTTAATCAAATGCCTTATGCAAGTAAACTAATCCGACTTTTTTCTCTATCTCTTGATATTGCATATATATTTATTTCTATGACACGTTTACTTATGACATTTGATCAGATGTTTCACTCTTAACACAATAACATACACAAATACTAATACTAATATGTGATTCATTTGAGTAATATTTTTTTCTATCTCTTGATATATTGAATAAATATTTATTTCTATAAAACGCTTTTTTATAAGCTCACATGGCTGAAGGCCATGATGAGCTTTTGCCATCAATTGGCGTCCGTCGTCGTCCGTCGTCCGTCTGTAAACTTTTCACATTTTCAATATCTCCTCTGAAACCACTAGACCAATTTAAACCAAACTTTTCAGGAATGATGTATGAATGGTTCTTTACTAAGATTGCCGAAATTTTCTGGATCCACCAAAAAACATGACTGCAAGCGCAGGACATAATTTAACATTGGACCCTATGGGAAAATCATATACAGTGGACTCTAGTTCTAACAAAGTCTGTTATAACAAAATCAGGCTTATAAAGAAGTCATAAAATTTACCCCAGCAAGGAATTATAGTGCATTTTACAATGCATATGAAGAAATATGGTTATAAAGAAGTAAATTTGCCTGTCCCTTGGTACAGACTCCACTGTATTGGCTATCTCTTCTGAAGCTACTTAAGCAAATTAAACCAAACTTTGCAGAAAAGATGTATGGATGGTCCTTTACTAAGATTGCCGAAATTTTCCGGATCTGCCAAAGAACATGGCCACCAGCACAGGACATAGTTTAACATTGGACCTATGGGAAAAGCATATATTGACTATCTCTTCTGAAGCTACTTAAGCAAATTGAACCAAACTTTGCAGAAATGATGTATGGATGGTCCTTTACTAAGATTGCTGAAATTTTTCGGATCTGCCAAAAAATATGGCCACCAGCACAGGACATAGTTAAACAATTGACCCTATGGGAAAAGCATATACTGGCTATCTTCTCTGAAGCTACTTAAGCAAATTAAACCAAACTTTGCAAGAATGATGTATGGATGGTTGTTTACTAGGATTGCCAAATTTTCTATGATCCATAAAAACATGGCCACCAGCACAGGACATACTTTAACATTTAACCCTATGGGAAAAGCATATATTTGCTATCTCCTCTAAAACTACTAAAGCAAATTGAACCAAACGTTAAAGGAATGATGTATGAAAGGTCCTTTCCATAGATTGCCGAAATTTTATGAATCTGCTAAAAAAACTTCGACACCAGCATAGGACATAGTTTTACATTGGACCCTATGGGATAGGTATATTTTGACTATTTCCTCTGAAGCTACTGGTTTAAATTAAACCAAACTTTACAGGAATGATTTAAACATCTTCTGCTAAGATAACCTGGCCCAGGTGAGCGATACAGGCTCAGCCTTCTGAGCCTCTAGTTACGTTTGAACAGATGTATTAGTTTTTAATCTCGCACAACGTCCTACACTAATATCAAATGTGTTTTTCATTTGAAGACAGTTTGTAAATAAATAAATAAATTATGCTTCATTGAATATTTAAATTATTTCATACCATTGCCTTTATTGTTAAACAAACAATCGTATTATTAACTTTCATAAATGATATTATTTTCAATCTTTTGGTTTTCTTTAGAACAGTAACACTTTTAATTTCCTGTTTTGTGTTATCTTATAGCGTGCTCTTGATGCTTACAATATATAGATTATCGTACTTTACCTAATGAAAAACATTATTTTATGATCAAAGAGCAAATACTCCGTTTGTTTCTTATTAAATAGCTTAACTACGCTGTGTGCCATCATGATGTTACCATGTTTAAATAAATAAATAAATAAATAAATAAATAAATAAATAAATAAATAAATAAATATATACATAAAATATCTTCACAAGTAAATACATTGTTACAACAGATTGTAAAACAATTTCACACTGTATAATTCTCTATAAAAAGTCCATTTTTTCAACCAGTTACATTGATTGTAATGTAAAAAATCAGGAAAAACTTGTTTTAAAAATGCATTTGTTATCGGACTTTGTCTTTGACAGTTTTAGTAAACCTTTTATCTTTTTATCCATTGCTTAATAACTCAAGTAATTTTTTAATGTTTTTACCTATTTTTCACTTTATATTTCTTGAAGACAGAAAAAAACCATTTTTTATTCTATTGTCTGTTATCATTATTGTTAGTTAATCAACTTTTGCGAGTTGAAGGTAATTTTATTTTTGTATAAGCATAAGCATTAAGCGGTGTTAAGACTTTTTGATTGGTATGCTCTATGAAACCCTTTTTGGTGACCTTTTCGGTTTGAGGTCCCATCAAAAATCCGATATATAACTGAAGAGACTTAATTACTTCAAAAGCTCTACGAGAAAGATTGGAAATGTTTACAATTCTCTTCGTAAATTGGTTGATATTCCTTAACTAACTTTTTCGATGCATGGTAGTTTTCATTAGTTTAATATGAAAATTTTCTCAATTTCAAACAACAACAACAACAACAACAACAACAACAACAATAATAATAATAATAATAATAAAAAAAATAGTGATAATAATAGTAATAATGTTCTTTTAAAAGTTTACTTTATCACTTTATCCCCGAGGGTATCCATAATTCAGTAGGCAGTATTTTGTGCTGTCAAAAAATATACCATTTAGCAAAATTTTCAGCCGTCTTAATTTTTTAATTTTTTTTTAAAACAAAGGTCTGTTCCCTCGTGCAAAGCATTCCTTAGCCTGATTTGGATTCATTTAATTTTGGAAATTTAGATTCATTATTTTTCAACTGTTTTGCTTGTGTTTTTATCTGTCAGGTTTTTCGTACCTCCCCCCCCCCCCGGTATCGCTGGTGTGTGTGTGGGGGGGGGGGGTGGTTTTCAGAAATGTGCACACATGGCACATTAAATTTAGCAGGTATTTGTTATATATTTACATAAAAAATTATCAATTACCTGTTTTTGTTAGTTACCTGAAATTTCTAATGTGTATTTTTGATAGATTAATTGATTTAATAGGGTTTTACTTCCCGGTCAAGAGTATTTTACTTGTATGGAGACAGATGTCACTAGCTATAAGTAAAGTGACTGAAATTTAGACCTTTGCAATCCGCTTAGGGCAATGTGCTGGGAGGGTTCTTTAATGTGCAACGCGTGCCGTTACAAGGTGCACCAGTTTTAAGGTCTAATCCGAAGGATCCTATGACTCGTATTTTTAAATTCCGAGTTTTTGGCGAAAAAACAGTCACGTCTTTGTCAGAACCGGCCGGGATTTGAACCCTCGACCTCCCACATACGAAGCGAGTACTGTACCAAATGAGCTACCGTATTTGTACTTGCTTTTGATAGGCAACTGGTTCCTATACAAGTAATATTGTTTAAGAATCACAAAAATGCTTTATTTACACCATCGGGTATATCCTTTAATGACAGTCAACAGACGTAAATTAGCACTTGTTGACTTACAAGTAGTTTTGATAACCGACACGTTTTCTATTTCTGTAGTCATGGCTGTCATTTTATCTATTTAAAATCCTGTATTTACAAAATAAACATTTGAGATATAACAAAGGTTCAATACTAATATCTGATCAGGATTAAGACAAATTTGATTGACATATTAATTCCAAATCAGTGTAATTTGTTTGTATTAGGTACTTTTTGGGATACAGGAAATTTTTTTTCAGTTTCGAGTAACAAAAAGTTTCATCTTAGTTGTTTTTATTATCTATAGATCAATCAATCGAGGACTTTTCATTTAAAATATAAAATTTAATATGGAATACAAATAGTAAAAACGTATTGATTTAACCCGTTAAAATCTGTCTCCGGCATGTTTACGTCTTATTTCAAGTTTTGACGGGATTGCTTATTAATTTTCCATCGTGGCGCGTCACAAACAATATGGGATACATCTGCAAGCAAACAATAAATTCAAAAATACTTCTTTGTTCACATCCTCCCTTTGGTTTTTGTTAATAAAAAACGTACAATAGCGTATGATTTGATGCAGTAAAATAAATTGACAACATTACGGGAATATATATGTTTGTTCTCTCTTCATTATTGACAATCTGTTACATTTCACTTATTTCAGTATCTAACACATGAAAAACATAATAATTCTAGTCACTTTATAAACAACAGGAATTTTATGAAGATAAAATATACATTTTAGCGGCATGGTAACACTTAGAACTAAAAATAGATTTAATAGGTAACACGATAATAATGAGAAGGTAAGTAAATTGAAATGTAATTATTAATTTTATAATGATTTTATTTTGATACTTTTTCAGTTTAAATATCAGTTTTACGTCTAATGTTGATCTTTTTAAATATCAGTTTTAAGTCTAATGTTGATCTTTTTTAAATTTATAGTTACGTCTGTTATTTTTATGAAAGTTTTGTTCAGCTAATTAAACTTTCACGTTTAGTTCAGTTAATTACAATTAAATTTTGTTTTCATATACAGAATACATATTATGCTATCTAAAGGTATTTGTTAATAACTGATGCGAAACATTTCTCTTTTTTCGAGAAAAAAAAACCTATGTCATGTGTAATGTAAGTTGTTTTATATTTTGACTTGGTTAAATGTGTTTGTAAACTGAAGTCATTACCAAAGAACTGCCATTAAACAATGCGCTTGTTAAAATATTGCGAGAGTTGATGATTATACCTCTTCTTAATACCAAATTTGGTTTATATCGTTAGGCGTATGTGCGCAAACATCTCTCATTAAAAACATTGCAAAGTCAAATGGATTTGTCTTTTACCTTTAAAAAATCTAATTATAATGTAAAGGCCGTCTGTGCCCAAACGTCTCTTATGTTAGACAGCTTTAAGACCAATAAAATTGTCCTTTTTTAAATATATTGTTAAAATAAGGTTACCTTATTCACAAAAAACTCTCATTTTAGACATTGTCAAAGCAAATAGAAATGTCTAATGCTTTATTATATTCTGATTATACTGTAAAGACTAATATTCTTATTCAAAGCGTGTCAAAACAAATAGATTTGACTTACACTACATTAGATAACTTTAAAATTAAATGTTTGTTCTCGTTCATTGACTTTCTCTTCTGACTGTTTCAGGTACAAATATCAATTTTTTGGACTAGTTATCTTGTTTTTAATATATGTTTATATATCAAAAGAACTGTTCAAAGTTCAAAGGACCTACATAAACAGAGTAGAAACAAAAAAGACCAAAAGGCCCTTTGTACATAAATATGAAATAGGAGACTTAAAGACGACCGATATATATGAGTTTACAGAGGATTTACAGAAACAGAGGACAAAGGTAACATATAAGGGAACGTCGTCAATAGAAGATGAAATGAATGATCTGACTACTAAAAGTACATATACAACCTATAACAGGAAATATCCTTCTTTCAATGGAAAACCTTGTGAGCATATTGCGTTTTTGAAGATTCACAAAGCTGCGAGTTCTACTGCACAAAACATATTTTTTAGGTATGGATATACCAGAAAACTTACATTTGTCCTTCCAAAGGTCACTAAAAATGGTTATCCAAACGTTATCAGCACGATTACTTCTGTCAAAAGTAAAAATATCATTCCACCACCGATTAATAAACACTACGATATACTATGTTGCCATGTGATATACAACAGAAAGGCGTTTGAAGCAATAATGCCAAAGGACACGGCATACATCGGTATAGTTCGGGAACCATCAGAACACATCAGATCAATAATTCAGTATTTTAGACCAAAAGAAATATACAAACGATTTAATAGTACTAATCCTATATCGCATTTTTTCAAGAATCCTGGTTCCAGTGCAAAAAGTATATATTCGTTGGTAAATAATAGAATGGCTTTTGAATACAATTTTCCAAGACGGTTATTTTATACAAAAGATAGTGACGGAATTAAAAGATACTTACGTAAACTGGCCAGTGAATTTCATCTTGTTATTGTTGTGGAATATTTTGATGAATCAGTTGTGCTAATGCGAAGAATTCTTAACTGGAGCATTAAAGACATTTTATATGTAACACAAAATGAGTCTCGAAAAGAGAAAAAAACAAAGCTATCACTGGAGGACAAACGAAATCATCGTGAATGGGCTATTTTGGAATACGCTTTATACGATTTCTTTTACAAGCGTTTATGGGATCAGATCAAACAGGAAGGAGATGATTTTATTGAAGAATTAGCTTTTTTCAAATCTTTACGTAAGGAAGTTACGGAATTCTGTCGTGGACCAAGAACAAAAAATACTAATTTTGAAATTCCAAAATCTCAATGGAGTGATAAATTTATTGTAAATAATTATGATTGTCAACTTTTATTTAAAAGAGAGTTAAGCTTTGTTATGTCAATACGACGTGAACAATACGGTTTTTAGGTTTTATGTTATGAATTTTATCTAAAGAGCTGTATCAAAAGTGACATATATATATGTACAAAACAAGCTGTTTTGGTAGTTCTGATCATCCAATATGTTTATCTTCATTGTAAGAAAGTATTACTTGTTTTGGTTTCAAAGCGATCGTTCAATTGCTGAAATTTTAGATGATATGGAAGTGATGCAAGAGAAAATCATAGTATGATCATCTGATGAATCTGGTCTTAAATGATTCACAAATAGTAAAATTTGAAAAGTCGTTTGTCGATTTTACAGATGCATAAAAAATAATTTCTGTCAGCTAAGGCGGAGCTTTCTATCGGTAAATTGCCAATAATACAAGGTGATTATATTTCAAGAAAAATCTTTTAAATTTGATTTGCATTCCATCGTTGTGATTTTGATAGCATGTTTATTATTTAAAGGTAAGATTTAGTAAAGATACTGAAGTATTTTTGTAGAATGTTTTATAACGAATTTTTAACAACTTATCTGTAGTATTAAACTTACCTGTAGTATTAAAAAAAAGGAGAAAAAACACGAAAGCCATTGGTCTTAGATAAATGAACTAAATGATGCAATAAATCCTCAGAATAATCTTTATTTAACCTCTAAATGTCATCGGTATAATAAACATGTATAAAAAACAAGAAATAAGTTAATTTGGAATATATTCCGATATAATCACTTAGTAAGCTGTAAATACCAAAAATAATTCAATTGATTATGATTATTATAAAAGTTTAATGGCCGTTATGACAATATTGTTGATAAGTATGTAGTCACTGATCCAAACTTCTACTGTATATATTTGTCTAACCATAGTTCTTTGTTCCTTTCATTCTCTAAATTGGCTTTCACGTGACGGGTGTAGCTAGCTAGACAGTGGGTGCTTACCCTTCCGGAGCACCCGACCTCACTTCCTTGATAGAAGTTCACGTGTATTACTAAATTTGCCAACTTTTTACTTTTTTTACTTTGTTTTTGGATTGTGATTTGGACAAGGACTGGTATAATCACCAACATGGCATTCCATTCTTAATTTTTATTAGTTTTTGAGAAGTGTTTCATACATGGATGTTTTGTATTATAAGGTTTTAACAGTGCTTCTCGTTGCCAAGGTTTACACCCCCCTCGGGAAGGTCCTATTGTTAGAAAGTTTGTCAGTTCACTGGCCGTTTTCCTACACCATCCCAGAACTGACGGTCTCGACACAAGTGAAAAAATGTTTACTAGAGCGTTTAACGTCAGCACTCAAATCTATACTGCAAATAAACATAATCATGTTTCTAAACTTTTTGCACCTATATGTATATCTTGCATAGTGATTTATGATGCGTAAAATGGAGTAAAATAAACATCAATAATTATATGTAACATTCACGGTGATGTAAATAAAAGTGTAAAATATTGATTTATATATATAAATTCCCTGTTGTATGTAACGTTATTATTATTTGTTATCTCTCAGTTATGGTACAAAACGGAAATTCAGGGATAAAAACAACCGGTTTTATGTCAATTAAAACGTTTTAAAGACTAAGATCTGCCAAATTAGGATTACGGTGATTTGTTAGTTGGAAATTTAGACCAGAGTGTCACCAAGGTCCCTCTTAGAGAATTCAGTTTACAGAACAAAACAAATCTAATATATTAGACACATTAATGATAGAATTCTTGAGTGTATCATGTAATTAATGACTCGTAACGTTTGTTCACAAGGATATAAAAAACGTTTACGATGCAGCCTGAATCCCGAAATGACGTCGTTTCTATGGAAACGTTATATTTTTCCGTATTCAATGAAGAAACAGTTTTGTGTGTAGTAATAGGTGTATACATTCCAAATATCATACCAGAAAAATTATTAATTAATTTGTTCTTTCTTAAAATTTAATTAATTAATTAATTAATTAATTAATTAATTAATAATCTTTGTCGTATTATTCACTCACCTAATCTAGCTCGTGACTTATTACGTCCTGAATTACCATAATATATTTTTAAAATTATAACATATAGACGCTATGATGTTTAACATGCTAACAAAACAAAATAAAAAGTTTCATTTGCTCATACTACATAATACGCCAGGCATCAATTTATGTATAAAAGCTAATTATTAACATGTTAAATTCCGAAAGCGGCATTTTTTCTTTTCTACAGACAAAATCTATATCAATTCAGAATACGCGTACTGATTTTTAGTTATTAATCCAGAATAAAGTTTTATTCAAACTTATAAAGACAATTGGAAATAGTATTTTTATTCCTGACACTACCTGTATACAACAAACAGGACAGTATTTAAATCAATAATTGATATTTTACATGTATTTTGTTTTTAAAAAATGTAACTTATTCACAATGTTTATTTTACTCATATTTTATTGATATCTTTGACGATTCGTGTTTTCAAAGTTTAAAACAGGTGTTCTGAAAATGTTTCATTTTAGAAAACAATGACCCGTTTGTGTTACCCGTATTTAAAAAAAATGAATTTTATTGAGAGACACCCGTTTGTTCTAGATTATACATTTATTTCCCTGGAGTGTGTGAGGGTGATATGAAGATTTGTCCACCTTCACCAGTCATATTTCACCGAGGGCAACGGCCGAGGGAAAATATGACTAATGAAGGTGGACAAATCTTCATATCTTTCGAACGAACGGGCAAAAGATTGTTTATTATACCAAACAAAATGAAACAATGCAAAAACATTAAATATAATTTCCAACTTTTTAATTCCAACTTTGGAAGTTGCTTGAAAAACTTTAGTTTTCGTCCATGTCGTTTGGACAAGTAAAGGCCAAAGTCGGTCGGAACATAGGAAGGATAACTCAGTGTGTCACGTTCAAGTTCTTGGGGTTCCAAATGGGGAAAATATTGTCAGGGAAACTCTTGTCATATGATCTCGTGTTTTTCCAAAACCAATCACTATACGTAATTTTTAACGATTAACAAATGAGGTATAATAATATTTCATATTGTATTTACCCACTTTGTCTCTTTTGTCTTTGTTTCTTTTGTCTCGGGTACCACTGCGGTAGCTCAGTTGGTAGAGTGCTCGCTCCGTAGGTCGGAGGTTGTTGGTTCGAACCCTGACCGGGTCTGACCCAAGACTTGAAAGTGGCTAGTGACCGTTCTTTCGCCAAGCACTCGGCATTACGGAATATAAGTCACTATTCTTTCGGATGGGAACTTAAAATAAACGAGGTCCCGTGTCACGGTAGGCATGGCACGACAAAGAACCCTGCTGTATAATGCCATCAGCGCAACACACAGGCAAAATTTCTGCACTTTCGCCTATAGCTTGCGACGTCTCGATATAAGTAAAATATTCTTGACTGGAACGTTAAACACCATTACTCAACTCAACTCTTTTGTCTCGGTAATTAAACAAGACTGGCTTTTGTATTGTTTTGTTTTTGAATGATTTGAAATTATATCTGTTAATTTTTTTAAGCACACACTTTATTATTATGTTCGCGCAGATAAAATGTCATGTTTTTCCTCTAAAACTAAATACGTTCTATTGATTTGAGGATATTGTAGAAATGAACAAAACTTCTTTGCCTATTTTTATTACTAGTATTATATAAATATATATATATATATATATATATATATATATATATATATATATATATATATATATATATATATATATATATATATAAACTGTCTTTGTATAAAATACAGAAAGTAATATAAGTAATATTTCTTTCATGGGAGAACATCATGGAAATACAAATAAATGTAACAAGACGATGGGAGTGGATACTCTATTCTATTAACATTTACAGTAAAACCTGTCTACAAAGGCCACTTGAGGGACTGGCCAAAAGTGGCCTTTGTTGACAGGTGACCCTTCTACACAGGGTCGATATTCTGAAGACCAGTTATGTCCCTTAATTTGCATTTGACTTATAACTTCTCCAATTTGACAGTTATAAATTGGATGTACAAAGCATCAATATTAATGTATTGTTAAAACAATGGACAATTGTTTTTAATTTAATATTTTAGGGATTTTTAAAATGCAAGAAAAATTATAAGCTTGGTGTCATTAATTGATTATATAATTTTCTATGCATTAATATATTTTTTCAAAATATTTCTGACATATCCAGTTAATCAGATGAGCTTCAAAAAGCCCTGCATTGACATTTGTACCATTCTTACACTACCTAAACCCCTAGGCTAATAATGTACATCTCCCATTTCTAGAAAATGTCCTGGCAACTTTCAGTTTTAGAAGGGTTGCCAATAAGGGGAATTTTTTGTTTTAAAAATAAAAAAATCTGGACAACTTTCATTTCAAAAATAATTATGACTGACAAGAAAAATACTTGCATGTAAGAAACAAGGGCACTAATAAAAAATTTAAAATAATTAATTTTACCGGTAATACAAGTCCAGGTAACCTAACCCCTTTGTGAGCCCCACTGAGAGGTGATAAAAAAATCAATACTTCACCTTGAATAGCCGGACTTTTTGACAGTATTTAAATCTTTACCTGTAACAGGTTACTGTTAATTTAGGGCTTTATTCTGGATAATTGATGAACAAACTTTCAGAGGATTTTATGATCAGCTTCTAATTAACAGATTAATGGATTAATGATTGTCAAGTGTTAATTTTATAAAAGTGAGTAGAAATCGGCCAAAATGTCTACTGTCCTGACTTCTATGTTAAGCAACTTAATTGCCGATTTACAAGTTTTCCATAGAACTCAAGAATTGATAAAATTATTTTTATAAGTTTTGATCATTATGTTATGAATTTTACCATTTTTTTCAATGAATTTTTGTGGCCGTAGTGACCGTTGTACACAAGTAATTTTTCCGACTAGGCGGCCGCTAGGGTGACCGCTGACCGCGTCAGGCAGGTGACCGCTCTACAGAGGTTCATTATATAGTAAAAACGTTAGGGACTGTTTCAGACTGACCGTTACTGACAGGTGACCGCTCTACACAGGTGACCGCTTCCACAGGTTATACTGTATTATTAATACGGCATTGAAGAATTTAGATTATTGAACATATATGAACGCGTTTTGTTAATATGACTCTTAGCACGTCAAAATATAGATTTTCCGTTGCAATAATGGAGTATGTACAGATACTAAGCAATTTTGAATGTTGAATCCCTTAACCAATGGGGTTGGGGGGGGGGTGGTTGTTTAGTGGTTTAAAGCGTGTGCTTACATATCAGAGACCTCCTTCTGCCTAGAGATTTGATTTCAACTCGGAGAAGATCATTGTTAAAAACGTTCATAAACTTATCAGCTAGATATAGTGGAAGAATTTTGGCCGAGTCTCAAACACTATAACTCACTGGACACCACCGTTATGTACATGGTCAAGTTTAATCTTTCCGAAATGTTAACTTATTAAACAAGTTAACCAATAATGTTTTACCAATTTACCAATAAATAACCAATACTCAAGTCAAGAATTACTGAGTAATTGTTTAAAGTCGATTTTTTAAAATGAGACTATATCGAGGTTACACCAGTTAAAAGAAAAAAATGGATATAATAGGATACCGTAGTTATTATGATAAACGTTTCTGACTTATTAATCTATTTTTCCTATATAGCTGTAAAAGAATTTACATTTTCGGTTGGTAATAAAAACGTTTTAAAAAATAATGCTATTTTGCCTTATTAATATTATGTTTGTTTTATTTTCGCTTGATATTGCAAATTGATGTAACTGCAAATAAAAGTCACGGCTATAAGGATAAGATGGGATTGAATTGGATTTATGGTGTCAAGAATCTTTCACTTATGGCTAGACAGTCAGTTTAGAGGTAGTGGAGAAAACCGCAGTGGATCAACTGATACAAAACTAGATTAATTAAAGAAGATAAAAAAGGAATGTGCGTTATGATGTTTCATTCTGTTTTCATCTGTTATTCTTCAAATTCTATAAACTAAAAAAGTATGTGACAACATATAACAATTTATTTTTCTTCAAAGGCAACTTAATTTATCTAACTCCATCCTCCTCCTCCTCATTATCATCATCATCGTTGTCGTCGTCGTCACAGACGTCATTTTCCCTATCAGTGCGATCATCATCATCATCATCATCAAATTGTTTATAAAACTAAGTTTAATACTGTAAAAACCTGTCGAAAGTTGAACACTATTCTAACGAATTAGTGTCGATAGCTTATCTCGAACCTTCGTTAATTTTATTTTGGACCCTGGTTTTAAATATCGCTTATTGATTGATCTGATTTACTCACAATGGGATTATACTGACCCGGCGCTCGGCTACTAACTAATGAGTGATTAACTATTCTACCACTATCTAACGAGTGATCAACTTCTTGACCACTACGTTAGCCTTTTCTATCCTTGTTAGCTAGTGGCCGAATGAGCTACCGAGCCGTTAAAAGCCTAAGCTTCCGAGGGGCGAAGACATGGATAGCTTCTTGCCCACTAGCTATTCATGGCTCGACCCCTCGGCAGCCGAGTCTTGGCTCCTTGTCATTAGTTAAGTGTTTTAATTTCGACAGGTCTGTCTTGTACATGTTTGTCAGCTTCAACACTAATAGTCTTCATTGTTCTTGGTTGTGTCCGTTTACAAACAAACCGTTATTTTTTTTTACCTTCGTTTGACAAACAAATCGGTGTTTAAAAGTTTGTAAACGAATAAACTATTATTATAAATATCTGAAACGAAAATATATTGTTTTCATATATTGTGCATGTTTTATTTATTAAAGTTAATATTTTTTAATATCATTTTAAAGACACTAAAATCAGAAAATAATGAAAGCTCCCTTTTTTTGCTTTCGTTGAGTTACGTGCGTTTGCTTAATTGCTGATGAAACAGTAAGAAAAATATTATTTAAGTTTGCATAATTTTCGCGATTCTAGACTATAGTTTTTGAAACTAAATACCATTATATGCTTAGCAAATAACTTGGTGTTTCATTTTCAGTTTCCTCTTTAAGACCTTTAATGCTTTTGACTTCTGGTTTCCGCTTCTCGTCATAAGTCACCGTTTTTCAAGCAAAATTGAGATGATTCCTCAAAAGTTTTAGATGTTCTAAATCTATCTCTGGTATTATCGTATATTATCCTAGGATGGTCGATTGATAACTTCATTTGGTTTTCTTCGTTGCACGTTAATGTCAGTGTGGATCGACAGTCGAATACTCCGTGTTTATTTTCTTTTTGTTTTTCATTGCATTGTTTATATAAGCTGAGTTCCAAAAGGATCTCATCAACTCTAGACAACGTTTTGTTTATCTGAAAAAAACACCATTTTTACATGTTACCAAGTATATTGTATGATATATATATATATATATATATATATATATATATATATATATATATATATATATATATATATATATATTTATTTATTTATTTATTTATTTATTTATATATATATATATATTAAGAGAGAGAGAGAGAGAGAGAGAGAGAGAGAGAGAGAGAGAGAGAGAGGTTAAATAGATTTATCAAAGTTTAAAAGTTTCAATGAAATTTCTGTCTGCCAAGTTAACAATCTAATACGAAAATTGTAGCTTGTTATCTGTAGCTCGATTGGAGACGCTCATTTCGTCAATTCAAATTTGTCAAAGAGAATATCTCAAATTATTGTTAATATTAATCAGCTACAGCAAACTGGCATGAAAAAGTACGCTATGGTCACTATTGTAGTGATTTGTATTTAACATATTCTTCCCCATAATCATGTCTAAACGCTAATGTAGGTCTATTATACGTGTTTTAAATGTGTGTATCGTTACATGTTGTTTGTGGAGATTTACAAATTTTGTTCTGATGTGTATAGGTTTCTATCAAAATATATAAAAAACCTTCTTAACTAAAGTTTAAATACAAACCTCAGTGAAACTTAAGTCTCTACTGTGAAGTGGTGTTATATAGAAAAAAGATCTGTCTTTAGCATCCTGAGGTAAACTTTGTAATCCATCTGTCTTTGTATGTTGAATTCCTGATAACGGCGGTAGCTTTAAGCCATCTGTTGACACGTTATCATCTGACATATCAAAAGCTTCTTTGTTTAAGCGTTCTATCCGCATGTATTCATATGTGTCTTCTAAGTAATGTTCCTGAAGGTTCATATGCATGCAATAACTATTCGGTACATCCAAGTTCTTAAATGCAATAGAAGAGCTGCCTTTTCGTCTCCTCGGTTTTCGTTTTTGCATCCTTGAATACATGGATAAATGTTTATCCTGCATAAAGTCTGTAGATATGCTTTCTTTTTCACTCACATGTGATAAGGCTGAACTGTGTCCTCCACTCTTTAGGATTCCATTTGTACTTTGCCCAAAGTTATGTGCCTTAATTGGATCACTGAAACCGCTATTTCGTCTTAACTGGCCACTCGGCGTCACAGGTAAAGCTGTGTAGTTGTGATCTGTTCGTTTACGTTCGTTTACAGATGCCTGTTTAAACTCTCGTAAATTGAATAACGAGGGTGTTTTCGGAATACCGGAAGGATATATAAAGTTCGAAATACTCTTGTTTAAAGACAGCTTTTCAGTCGAATTCAAATCAGAACCTTTGTTTGATTTCAGTAATTGACATGTCACATCCTCGTAAACCTCCTCTTTAGATTCATCCATAGTGTCGCAGTTCTCTTTTATTAAATTTTCGTTATCTTCATTCTTTTCATGACTAACAAGTTCATGTTCTTTCTCTAATTTTTCTTCAACACTTCTATCCTTAAAACGTACATTTGTTTTCGAATCTTGTGTTTGTAATTTCTGTATCCTACTTTTGTCAGTTTTTTTATTAGTCTTTCTTTTTCGAAACTCAAGCCGTTTCTCCTTGCTAGAATTATCTTTAATTAATCTATTTTTGTCATTAGCGTCTTCTAATCCATTAATATGTTCATAAGTTTTGCATATTTTAATTTCACTTTCGAAATTATCAATGTTACGAGTTTTAGATTTATTAATTTGAGCATATTCTACGGAACTCACTTTTGTGGCTTCATCGTGTTTATAATTTTTCTTGAACATTTATTTTATCATTTAAAGGTTTCATTTCGTTGTTTTTTACGCATGGAGATGAAGTTTCGTTATTAGTCACAGCGATTAGAGTTTGATTATCTATATTTTCAGATGAAGATGCTATCCGTTCTTGTTTCATATCCGCTTTTGGAAAAACTTTATCAGTATCTGGATTTTCTGATTTTTGATCAACTTCTGTTTGCTGGTTACTATTTATAGCATTTGTATATGTGACATTATTCATTTTATAGTCTTGGTTTGTTTTGGCATCACATTCTTGTGTCACATTTTCCTTGTCTATATTCAATTCATCTTCTTTCTCAGGGTGTATGTCTTCTGAGTTGCTAGTTATTGTAACCGTCTGTTCTGGAATAGATTCACTATTTTGTACTGCCTCAATATCATAACTCATGTTTACCGTGTTTTCTTGTTTAGACTGTATTTCTGAGTCAGACAGTGTAATTCTGGAATTTTTTACGAAAGAATTGCTAGAAATACACTTAGCAGAACTATCCGACACGTGTCCTTCACTTATAAAACTACCCGTTCTTTTCCTCCCTTTTTCAGGTACATCTAATGCACTGAGGGATCTTACTTCAAGGATAGCTTTACTAAATCTTACTAAAGGTGAATCATGAAAGTCACGAAATTCCTCTATAAGTCCTTCACTAAGCGTCTGTTCTTGATCAATGTCATTCCTTAATGAAAGCAATAATGGTTTCATGTCTTTGTCAGTACCAGATTTTCGTTCTCCATATTTTTCCTGTCTCTAAAATAATAAAAATAAATCATACATACATTCCAATCATGATGAAAATCAAAACAAGGTTTAATAATACAGCTCTTCAAGTAATGTTAAAACCAGATAAGGCAAATAAGTTCTAAAATTACCACATACGAATAAGACTTATTTTGTCCTTCGTCAGATTTGAGCGATAAATTCAACAGAACACAAGAGCTTAATAAGCGTTATATATGTAACAAAATTGATTCTACTTAACTTTTTTCAAACAATGCAAAAAAATCTATTAATCCATAAAACGAATGTATATAAATTGCAAAGCAGAATGCATCAAATGATTAAATAGTCAAAGATAGCATCAATTCTGTATGTACATAATTGCTCATATCGATTTTTCAGTTCAAGAATTAAATGTAATGAAGTGGTTCCTAAATAAAATATATCAAATGTTTAAATATTGTTTTTTTTAAGACGGGAAATTGGATTATAAATATATAAATAATTGTATATATGATGGTCAAGTTTATCTTATAGTAGATTTTCGTCTATGAATTCAATGTCACCAAAGTCCTATTCACAATTTTCAGTAATATTTGCATATGTCGATAAGTCGTCTCTAAATGAAAATAGGTTCCTTTAAAAGATGCAATTAATTGATTAATTTTCAGTAACTCTCGTGATTAAAATTTGCAAAGTCTCCGACAACCCGAATGCATCGTAATGACCAGAACGGAGTTAAATGAAGGAAAGGTGTTTTATGCCCCGAGATTCTTTTAGTTACATGTATATCTTACTTATATTGGGAGAAGGTATATATTGACATTAGCCACAAAATAATCACAATAGTGAATTTACAACAAAGCAATTTATTTTAAAGATATGGGACGTATTCGTAAAGTAGACAACAAACTCGACGTAGCAAAGTTATGAAATTACCCCAACATAATTGTTGAAAGAATATTTGACAAGGAAACTAAATTTTATTTTAGGTTTCTATGTTAACTTCTTAAACTAGCAGGATTTTAGAGTAACTTTTTTATTATATAATGCATTGGATAGACACTAGATTATAGACATTCTGATAATATGTCATATATGGGCCAACTCTTACTATGCTTTACTTTTTTAATCAGTTGCTCAGTAGATGTTCGTTACTTGTTTAAAAAAATATTCTAGCACGATATAAGTAAATTAAATTTAAAAGACACACTGATTTCAAACTATTTGAGCGACATATATTTATTGTTTATTCGAGTTATCAATCCATCTATCCAATTGAAATTGAATGATGCGGTTACCAGACCATCATTTCGTATTACCTAAAAAATAAAATAAAAAGCAAACTGAATATTCTGTTTGCAAACAGTTCAAGATATACATTTGGTATCACTGTTTCAAAATCTTATTTTTCGTTTTAATTTGCTTTTTGTGTATTGTTTGATTGTTTTATCATGATGTTTATTTAATGTTTTTGTTTTGTTGGCTGTTGCCCTGTACTTTTTTTTAAATGCCGCTTTTCTTTCTTTTTCACGTTAATACTATGTGAATCTAAAACACGTATCCGTGTACTTACTTCTATACAACGATCGGTTTTTGAAGACATATTGTTAGTTGAAGTAGGAATGTTATTGTTAACCGGTTCGCCATGTTGAGTCGGAGGTTCTGTTGCTTTACTTTCGTTACTTGCTTTGGTGATTTTCTCATTTGACTTTTTAACTACGTTTTTAATCGTGTCTTCTGTCTCAAATTCTTTATTACTGTTGTCATTATTTATTTCGCCTTGCTTTGAAAAATCCTTCCATGAAATAGTATGTTTTTCGTGTTTGGCTACTGTTTGTCTGTTTGAAATTTCATCATTGCCGCAAATTGAAGACTTTTCGTTCTTAACACTCTGTTCATAGTCAGATGCTTTATCTATCTTTTCAGTCTCCGCTTCATCCGATTTATTATCTTCACTGTTCACAAAATTAGCTCCAACATTAATCTCTGGTACATCTGATTTCAAATCTTCTTTAGTTTTTATTAGTTCTTTAAGTTCCCCTAGTTCAGTGCTTAGATTTAGCTCAGTTTTGTCTGATTTTACATGTTTTGTTTTCGCAAGTAAAAGTTTCCTTCCAATGTCAGTTTCGTCGTTATAAGTATCCACAACTTTAGTTTCCCTGTCAACATTAATGTTACCTAATATATTATCTTTTGTATTCATCAGATCAGTTTTCTTTTTAATCTCAATTTCATCCTGATTAATATCTTCAGTATTCGCCAGTTCAGTTTTCCAAACAATTTTGGCTTTATCCGTTTTATCATGTTTTGTATTTACCAAGTTCAGTGTTCTCATTATTCTCCTTTTCATCCGATTCAACATGTTCTTTATTCACTAGTTCAGTATTTCTTTCGATCTCAGTTCCATCCGATTCAAAATCTTTAATATTCACTCGTTCTGTTTTACTTTCAATCTCAGTTTCATCTGATTCAACATCTTTAGTATCCACTAGTTCATTTTTGCTGACGATCTCGGCTTCATCCGTTTTATTTTTTTTAGTATTCACAAGTTTTGTTTCTCTATCAATCTCATTTTTATCCAATTCAACGTCTTCAGTTTGTAGTAGTTTTGTTTTCTTTTCAACTTCAATTTTATCCGATCCAACATCTTTATTAGCCATTAGTTCATTTTTCCTAACGATCTCGGCTTCATCCATTGTATTATTTTTAGTATTCACAAGTTTTGTTTTTCTATCAATTTCATTTTTATCCGATTCAACATCTTCAGTTTGCACTAGTTTTGTTTTCCTTTTAACCTCTGTTTTATCCGACTTAACATTTTTAGTATCCACTAGTTCATTTTTCCTTACGATCTCAGCTTCATCCAATTTATCATCTTTTGTATCAATCAGTTCAGTTTTCATATCAGCTTCATCCAGTTTAACATCTTTTGTATTCATCAGTTCAGTTTTCATATCAGCTTCATCCGTTTTATCATCTTTTGTATTCATCAGTGTAGTTTTCATATCAGCTTCATCCAATTTATCATCTTTTGTATTAATCAGTTCAGTTTTCATATCAGCTTCATCCAGTTTAACAGCTTTAGTATTCATCAGTATAGTTTTCAAATCAGCTTCATCCAGTTTAACATCTTTAGTTCAGTTTTGCTAACAATTTCGGCTTTATCCGTTTTATCATGTTTTGTATTTACCAGTTCAGTGTTTCTAATATTCTCATTTTTGTCTGATTTTACTATGTTCTTTATTCACTTGTTCAGTATTTCTTTCGATCTCAGTTTCATCCGATTCAACATCTGCACTATTCACTATTTCTCTTTTCCTTTCAATCTCAGTTTTATTCGATTTATCATTTTTAGTATTCACCAGTTCAGTGTTTCTGTCGATATCAGTGTCGTTTGATTTAACCTCTTCATTTTTATTTACGACTTCAGTTTTTCTGAAAGCCTCAGATTCATTTGCCTTTTTTTCTGCACTTTTAGTTTTTCTTCGCTTGTCTATCAGCTTACTGCCATCATAGTCATTTACAATCGGTATTAAATGAACGAATTCTTTTTGTTCTAGTTTTATTTCTTTACTATAATTTCCGTTTAAATCGGTCTTTTCAGAAGTGTTTCGCTTACATTCCCAATGAGTAGCCTCCTCATCGTTGTTGCGGTTTTCGGAATTGTACAAGATATGAAAATCACTGGTCATGGTTTCCTTAGTGTTGATATTATTTTTGTGTTTATTATTCGATGATGATTCAATCTTCTCGCTTCGTGGATGACTACCTTCTTTAGTAGAGAAAGTTGGCGCATTAGTTCTAATATTACCTTCCTGTTTTTCTTTTCCATCCAAACTGGTTACATTGCGATATTCTTGATTTTTTTTGTTGCTCTTTGGTCTCTTTCTCTACGTTTTCATTACCTCTGCATTTGTCAATATTACTTGTGCTTGAAGTCATATCATCATTCACGTTTATATTGTCTTTTTTATCATCTGAGTATTTAGACTCCGAAGCTTCATTTTCTTTTTCTTTTAAACATGGTGTTTCGGACTTAGATTGATCTAAATATCCAATTTCTTGTCGTTTAGCTTTGATGCGCTCTGCCAGACTCATTTTGCAGTCATTTGTATCTTCTTTGTCTTGATCAAGCACTGCTGATTTTCTGCGATTTCTTACGTGAGATGGAGTAGAATCGCTATCTGTGTATAATAACCGACTCCGCTTTACTTTTTGTGGCTGTTTACGAAGAGACGACTGCAAAGAAAAAGAAAAATAGGTAATAGATTATTAAGATCAGATTAGCTTAGCATTAACTGTTAGCTTTTACAGTTAAAATGTTCTTTAATAACAGTTTGAAAACACAAGATATTGGTTTGGACATGCATTGGGTACTGAAATTGATTAAATCTTCATGAAATTGTGAATAAGACTCAAAATAGAAATGGAAGATTTGTCAAGAAACGAAGTGTTATATTGACGAAAACAGTAAGGTAGAGAAGATGTATTTAGTATAGAGAAGCCTGGAGGGAAATAACAATTTAAGTACAAAATTAAACGGCATGTATTTCGTTCGTATATGACGAGCAGTCTTCATCAGATTATGAGAGAAAGAAAAGGGGCTCTGAAAAGATGCTTGCAGAACCTGCCACAAAAATATTGACTTTACATTTCTCTGCTTTGGTGGTATACATTCATATTCGACAGTCATGATGAAGTATCCTTCACTAAAAAGGACTAGACTCTACCTTGTTTTGAGTAGAGTTGATAATTTCTAAGATTCCCTAGCTAAAAACAAGGTATTCAGTTCTTGGGTGGTGGAGGTAAATGGAGGGTTCGGAAAAACCACCCACCTTTGTCAAGCGAACGTTTTAAAACAAATATCTGCAAAAGATTCGAATCTGGGCATTGAGAGACACTGTAACCCATAAACGTGCGCTTTAGACCAGTTGGTCAACGAGGCTCAGTCTGGTTTCAAGATATAAAATGTAATTTGCAGTATAAAATATGATATGAAATATCAATATAATAATAATAATAATAATAATAATAATAATAATAATAATAATGGACATGCATTTTTTAACCTGTATATTAAACCCATGAATTCTCACCCAGTGACAAGAAGAATCACGCCGCGTTTTTATCATTTATATAATGGAATGTTTCTATTTTGCAGTTTTTTAATGTTAACATTTGCCTTATCCTTTTGCAGAAAAAGTATTACAAATCGTTGTATTTAGTTTGAAATTTTTGATTAACATCGTTGACAAATTAAGTTTTTTTTTTAAATCTGGAATGTAAATTTGTAATGTTTTTAAATTGTTGCGAAAAAATTGATCAAGATATGGGTTTTGTGACAATTCTTTTTTATCGTTTATGGAACATCTCGGTATAATTATGAGATTTTAAAAACCAGTGCCCTAATGTCACGGCAGGAGTGGCACGTTAAAGAACCCTCCCTGCACATTGCCCTTAACGCACTGCAAAGGTTGAAATTTCTACTTCCCCTATAACTGGTGACGTCTAGATAGAAGTAAAATATTCTTGACTGGGAGGTAAAATCCCATTAAATCAACCAATCAATCAATGTAGGTATAAATTGGGCTGGGACAATATTTTACTTTTACAGCCACTGATATATTTTGATATTATAAAATCCGAATACCTATCACAGTATAAAGTTTTAATTCATATCATAGTATTACCAGTTTTCGACGATGTAAGCACAAATCTCGGGTTTTATCCTGATCGCGCGAGAGTTAACACAAAATTTATTTATGCATGAAAGCTTGTTTCAAAAACAAAAAATTCTTACTATTAAAATGATTTGTAACTTTAACGTAACATAAATAAAAGAACAACTTCCAATCTGCTACTACCTTGACCGCAATTTGTAAACATGACCTATTTTCGACGATGGCATCACAACCCTTCTACGGAGGCCCGTTGGTGGTCACTTCCGAAAATTTTGCGTTTGCCTTTTCTGTAAATCCCTCCTAAACTGATGAGCCTACGCTTTTTATCAACTTCTTAGTAATTTTGTCAGTTTTTAATGTAGTAATTCATGAACAGGGAAAACTAGTTCAAAACTTCAAAAATGTTAAAAAGAAAACTTCAAAGTATTTAACATATTTACAACTGCTAACCATTTATATTGATTTATGATTGAGTGCAGTGGGGGCAGATATAACTGTCTCCTCTTCTGAAGACATGTGTTGTGGTACAACTCTGGACATGTACCCAATGGGGACATTTTTCACACTGAACCCATTTAGTAAATAGAATAGACCACTGGATACCAGGTAATGAAAACCTCTTACAAACCAACATTTTTCTTCCTCTTTTACCTCCTCATCAGATGACTCATCAGAGCTACGAGAAAATATTTGTGTGTCACTTCTCCTAGCCTTGGCCCTCACCGTAGTACTAGAATTATTTTTTAAATCAGCAGTGGACGACTTTCTTTTTTGTTGCTGAACAGTTGCATTTCCAGAACAACAAGCCACTTGTGAGTCCTTACTTGTATCTGTACCTTTTCTTCGTTTCTTCTGTTTTTGGCCATCATAAATGTTTTTTAATATCATCTAAAACACAATCCTCTGTTATTGGTCTACCACCAACAACTTTTCTAAGGGTTTTTCTAGCTTTCCTGACTTTCATGTTACTCAATACCATTCCACCTTGCTTATCAAAAAATGAAACAGTATAGTGGCAATCACTACTACTTTTGGTGGTGACATAACTGTGATTACATAAATTCACATTGCTCGAAGATGGACAAGTGAGATCAGAAGCAGCTGAGGTGGTTACATTAGCAGCAGTAGATACAACTTCTACAGGAAAAGACAGTGCCGGAGCTAGTGCTGTATTATACTGGGATCAAAAGGGTAGATTCCACTCTTCTTGAAAGCAGACTGGATATTTGATGGTGTTAAGGTTTTAGTGTAGACACTGCAGACAATTTTACAGACATCATACCGAGTTATTATATAACCCCCAGTATCACGAAGATGGCTATGACATGCTGAACGCCATGCAACTTCAAAGGGTCCAAATATATATATATATATTTGTTATTGGCCTTATTTTCCATTTTGCGTGTATAAACCAGTGCAAGAGTGCTATTTCTTCCTTAATTGTGTGTGTCTTGCAACTTTACTATAAGGATGTGTTAGAAAGAATAATGCGGTTTTATTTGACAAGAAAATTAACTTTTTTTCCGTAAAGATCCCTTATGAAACTCTATTTGTTTTCACAATTTTCGAAGGTTCCGATTTATCAAACATATTTGAATTTTTCATTTACAGTTTATTTGTTAAACTGTTTCTATCGTGTTCTCGTATTGTTTGTAAACTTGCCTGTCGCCATGTACAGGATTTTCAGTTACAAATTTCTTATTTGTATATCAAGAATTTGACGTTATATATGGAAGTTGTATTGTCAATGGAATATTTTTCTATTATAAAAACAATATAAAAGCCAAAACGACCATGTCAAAGTAAAGTTCTATATGACATACAGCGTGACATAAAACCTAATTATGTTTTATACATTTGATTAAAATTTGATAGAAATCTGTTTTTGACAAATTAAAACAACACAATAGAGAGCTATAGGACATTCTGTTATGTATATGTGTTGGTTTATTGATTTAACGTAAACGCGACATGAAATCACAAATGTTCATATAAAAATCTTCACGCTTGAGCCGATAATTAAACAAAACATGAGATAAAAAACACGAGAGTTAACTTTGATCTCACGTTACTATCAATCAGAGGTTATATATAACTTTAGAGTTACAAGAGTAAAAACTAATCATATCGTAACATACCTAGACGACTTCAACATATTTACAACGCTCGTTACTAGAAAACGCAAATAACGCTGTGTCATCTGAAACGCATAATCTTACTAATCTTATTTTAAAAAAATCATTTTAACACTTAAGCTTTTTTGAAGATCAAGGGGGTCTTATATGTGTTAATTATTCTTTGTCTTCCTTGTCTTGCTATTTTTTCATGGTGTCCCGTGTTGATTACGTTTGCTGTTGTCAAGAACTTCAGAATATTCTAAAATGCTTGACGAAATTCGCATCTTGGAACGCAAACAATAACCGTATTCGGTTTTATGGAGTATATTCATTTAGACGGTCACTATGAAATATAGATTTTATAATATAAGTTTAGGTGAATTTTATCGAATAAAGATAGACTTATTTTAATTTTTCTGAACCTAGTCGTATGTAGTAAATATTACCCTATAAATGCGCACGATCTTCATCTCTCATAAGGATCAGTTTTTGCATCTTTTTATATGGTTTGACTTACCAGATGTTGTTTTAACTGATTTGATTGGCGAACAGCAGCACCTAGTTTAATGATATCAGCCAGTGACATTCTTTTTGGGGCATTACTGTTTGCATGTATTGATGATGTTGTTGTATCTGTTTTGGCAGACAAATTTGAATCATCCATCTGAAACAGTGAATGACTGTAAATGAATATCATAAAAATAAAAATTCTTCAACATCTGAGTAAGAGAAAAGAATATAGAAATAAAAAAGTTAAAAGTTGCTGACATTTATGCAAAAGCTTGAGAAAGAAGGAACACGGCTATCTAAGGTTAACAATACTAGAAACATATTAAGAACAATGCTGTACCAGTATGTTAAAAACGGTATCCATTGTTATAAGCAGGGCAATTTTAGGTATATGGGGATAGAATTTACAAAATCAGTAGTTGCAGAACCTAAATAAAGTCCATTTAGAAACTAAAAATCCTCAAATTGAAAATTTCGTCATCAGAAAAGCTCTGTTTTGTGTTTTTCAGATAGAACAATGATGTTTAATCTATCAAGATAGTCATAAGCTAGATTAGATTAGATAAGATTTTTTTCTAAAGCTTGATCTGGTTTATTGTTTTTTTTTTAAATTTTTGAATTAATTAATTAATTAACTAATTAATTAATTTATTTATTTATTTATTTACATTTTAAAAAAAGAAAACTGAACTAGACGAAGTATAAGACTGAGATAATGAGTAACTCTTGTTTATTTACAACAAAAGCTAGCTTTCTGAATAAAAAAAATATCGAAAACATAACATTATGCTACATTTCTTGAGCGCACTTTACTTTATTTTTAAAGAAAGCATCTGTTTTCGGCTGTGTTGTTTACTGATAGAAGGCAAGTGGATAAAGATAATGCACCAACGGATCATAGTGAAGTAAAATGTGTAGAATTACTTCAATGCCGGTTCAGAGGAAACAGAAGCAAATAAAATTCCTCTACATCTAGATCAGAAAGAAGTAAATCAGATACAAATGCCGAAAAGCAAAATCAAAAGAAAAGGTGTCAAAATACTGTAATGCTCGATTAGATGGATTTAATTGAAAAAAATTAAAACAGCAAAATAAATTGCTTGCGTTGACGGATCACAAAAATGTAAAGCAACAAAAACCCTGCACTGTCGGAGCAGAGGAAATGAAAGCGTATTAAAGAGTTGCACTGCAGAGTCAGAAGAAAGAGAAGCAAATAAGAATACCGCACATACAAATTAGAAAAAAATTAAGTAGAATTAAAATGCTACATAATGACAAATTAGAAGAAAAAACGTAAACAATAATAGATTGTAAGCTTACCTTTTTCGTATACAATGATAGACCTCAGGGTAGCTTATTCAAATGTTATTTTATTTCTATTCTCTGTAAGAAAAAAATGAAGCACGTTAGTCTTATTTCTCTAATTTGACGACATAACGAATCTTACATGCGACAACATAAATTAAACAATTCAAGCGTTATTTTCAATCAATGTTTACAAAGTTTAACTTAGTTGTTTCAAGAATGAATTATCGTCAATCTTATGAAAATACAATATAAACACCCTGTATTTTTGTAATTGTTGTTTTTGAAAACAAAGGGGTAAATTTACCAACATGATTCTTGTTGTATATCCAAACATATTGGTTTGATTTTAAAATGTTATTTTAAATAATTTTAAAATGACAACTACGATTCAAAAAAACACATAAATAAATAAAATAAATAAATAAATAAATTAATTAATAATAATAAATTAACAAGAAAGAAAGAAAGAAAGAAAGAAAGAAAGAAAGAAAGAAAGAAAAGGCGTTATTTGCAAAAACATCAATAACTTTTAAAATAATATGTTTCATCAAAGCTTTCAAATAATAAAAAACAAACCCAAAATATACCTACTTTCACTGTGAATTATCCAGTGAAAGAATAAAATAAAATGAACTGTAATTAAGAGATGTCCTTTTTTATTGTATTTTTCCTGACACGCAAGTCATAATTAATCGACACAGTAACAACATTTATCCTATAAAAATTTTCAATTATCGCAACAATAGTTTTATCGGTATAAGCACTTTAAATCACAATACACAGTACGAAAACCCATAAGTGCCATCGATCATCGGTAATTTCGCCTAGGTGATAAAAACTGGTTTCGGGGAGTGAAGTAATAGTGTCCTTACCACGATTCTTTAACTACAATCGAGACGATTCTTGAATGGTGGAGAAATTTAGAGTGTCAGGAGAAAAACATCAACCTTAGGCATGATGAATAAATTTTCTCACACACGAGGGTCTGGTCATGTGAGATTCGAAAATGGTTAATAAGATGCTGTGATCCGTTTTAAGCCATCTTAAAGCCATTTGGCTCTCAAAGCTCCTTAGAAATAAGATAAGTTCACAGAAAATTCAATAATGTTTTGGTATAGTTCAACATTTGTCGATGAACAAGAACCTTACAGATGATCACGTGACCTAGAGTTTACCGCGGATTTGTTAAAAATAAGCGTTCATCTAGTTGGCCACGTTTATAATCACTAATGCAAAAGGGGTAAGCGACAATTGAATCAATTGTTTATTGTCTTGTTGAGGTGTGGATGTATCACAAATTGACCTCTTTCAATTTGCAAAAAAAAAAAAAAAAAAAAAAAAAAAAAAAAAAAAAAAAAAAAAAAAAAAAAACAACTTTTTCACTCATTTTTATGTTTACATTTACAATCCTTGCAAAGTTGTTGAAGCAAAATTCAGAACGCAATAAATAAATAAATATAATGGAGTTTTACGTCTCAGTCAAGAATAATTCACATATATTGAGACGTCATCAGCTATAGGTTAAGTGGTAGAATAAATAAATAAATAATAATAATAAAAATAATAAAATAATAATAATAATTATGATAATAATAATATTAAAATAAATAAATAAATAAATAAATTTAACGAATGAATAATAAGTCATTAATAACAAGTTTGTTTTTTTTTTATTTTATTTTTTTTTTTTTTTGGGGGGGGGGGGGGGGGTAAATAGGTTATGACACTACCGAGTCGTCAATCTTTGGTCTTGTTTACCTAGATGATATGATTGTTTTTTGTTGAAGTCTGTGTTTACATGTCCAACATTGTAATTGTTTATTATAAACTTAACTCTCTGAGATTAATAAGCTGATTTTATACATGAAGGTTACAATTTTCTATTTAGAACAAACAAGAAATATTGACAATTGAATTTAGTTTTAGCAGATACTTAATAGCATGGATTTTTACACGTCATCCCTCGCATTATAGATTAGTTGTGTTTAAATATTAAAATTGCTTAAAAATATCAAACTCATTGAGTTTAAAGATTAAGTAAATGCTGTATAACTACCCATTTTTGCGTACATGTAATATGCAACATTTAATGATGACATACACTATAAGCAATTAGGTAATAGTGAAAATAAACCTGATTAAAAGTATAAAGGTGTTTCATAGTATGCATTTTAACATACACATCACTTTTCACGTACCCGGATGTAAGCATTTTAACTAGGGCCGATCACTTTTAAAAGCACTTAATTTGTATATGTGTTAAATCTTAAAAAGGAAGTGTTTAACTACATGTCCACAAAGCCAAAAATGTAATGAATCTTTGGTGTCTCGAGAATGAAAATTTAACATTCTACACGGAGCATCTTGAGATATTCAAAATTTGAAAATATCAAAGAATAATTTTCTAAAGCTGGTATTTTGTTGATTGGTGATTTAAATATCGATTTACATTTTATCAGTAGTATTTTAGTTATTCGATAAGAGACGATTTTTATTTTTACTATAACAAATTTTTATTCACCAATAATCAAATATAATACATTTATTTCAATGTATGCAAAACTTAGGATTCTGGAACAAGAGTTAGACTGTTATATTAACCAATTTCCTGCTAAATAAATGCAATAATTTAACGGAAATAATAATAATAATAATAATAATAATAATAATAATATTATTATTATTATTATTATTATTATTATTATTATTATTATTATTATTATTATTATTATTATTATTACTATTATTATTATAAGATGAATTAAGTTTATATGTTGAACAATTTTTAGCGGGTGTGTCCAAGTCCATGATCATGCAAAAATACAAACAAAAAAAAACACTTGAAGCAACAGGGTTAAGTCAGGGGGATAGTTAAATCGTTTAGATTGTACAATGAGATTTAGAACTGTTATAAATATATTGGTTATCAAAAGATAATGTTGGATCTCTAAATAGCAGTTTATTAACACTCAGAGAGTAGGGAAATCGTTCAAAAGTCACAAACTGAACATTGCTGAAATTTTGACAAAATAAAAGAAAATCATCTATATTTTCCACATAACCACGTATAGAGAATGGGTTGTTTTGCAAAAAAGAGATATTCAAGTTGACTGCATTCTAAACTCAGATGTGAATGAATAATTTTACTTATTATTAAACCTCAGTTAAAGTACAGTAAGAAGGTATTTTTCAGCTGGTGTTGATGTATTTGATAAAAACAGGTTATGAGCTGTGTTTTCTTTTATTTTCATCTCTAATAGTTTTAAGCATAAATTAATTATAATATAGGTCCGATTTACACATCATATTTTGAAGAGTTTGGGAACCCTTAACGTATTTGATGCGAGAGGGTGAAATAAGATGCCATAAGTATTGCTGAACTAAATTGTTGAACATATTACTAAAAAAAAAAACTGAATTAATCTTTGGTTCACTCTCCTTTTCTTTTTTCGAAATATTCCCATCCCGTTTTAGATAAAATAAGTCTGAACTAGCTAATTTTGTCGCATCGCAGACATTGCAATCTGCTTCCAAGTTGACTCTTATTATTTTATTTATTTATTTATTTATTTAATTTTTTAGGTTTTTGGAAAAATTATCCCGAACAACATTAAATATCACAAAACACGAATCTAACCTATTTTCAACGAGTCTAAAGCTTTTTCCAACAATCCAGAATATAAGACAGTAGTTCATTGAAATGTTCAGTTAGGGGCTGGCAAAATTCGTCTGTAGAATATTTTAAGAGTCTAAGATTAACAGGATCTAGACAAACGTACGCTTTGGAAATATTAATAGAGGAACGAGTTTGTCATCAATTGTTATAACAATATTATTTAAACAAACTTGAGGTGTATCTGGTATGGGGACGTCGTCATCAATTTCATCTACATTTGATTGTTTACAAAAATACCTGTTAAGTACGATGGCCGATATCAGCCGTCAAGTTTCATTTATTGTAAAGGAGAAGTGCATTTTGTCATTGTCAATTTTCTATAATCAGTTTACACATTTCTTTAACGTTATTCTTACCAATTTAGAAAGTTGACAACAAAGTTGTCACTTTCCTTAGTGTCGCATTCCTTTTTGAAACGATTTATCCAATTAATTTTTACGAGTTTTGCTACTAGATAACTCTCTTCCTAAAGGAATGTGACAATAAGAAAAGTGACAATGTTGTTATCAACTTTCTAAAATGGTCAGAATAACGTTAGAGAAGTATGTAAAATGACAATAGAAACTTGACAATGACAAAATACACTTCTCCTCTACAAGAAATGAAACTTGGCGGCTGATATCGGCCATCGTAGTTAAGGCTATTTGCTTTGCTAATCTTCATAACCTATGTTTCTATGGAATAATGGGGGTATGCAACCATATTTGTTGTTATTTGCCACCACGATGTGAATTAAATTTTTTGACTTTGTATCATTACTTACGTTGTTATAATAGTTGTGTTTGGCATGACGTACATCAGTAACACATTTATTTACGTATTTCCCTGAAAGCAGCCCAGTAAAAAGAAAATTTTGTTTTTTGTGTCCTTTAATGAAGAGGTTTTTCTTTTTATCAATCTTATTATATCCAGTTTGACCCAATGCTTGTCATCATTTGTTTATTGTAATGATTTAAAGGGGATGCGACCTGTCGCGACCTTTTGTATGTTACTACAGAATTATTTTGCACACCAATTTACATTATCGTCTGACACTTTTAGGTCCCAGTTAATCTGAGAAAGTGGTGCCCGAGTTTTTGCAAGGATTACTGATCTGCTAGGTACTAGTAAGCACTTATAACGGCCTTTAGGTTGCTTATGCACTTGCCCAGAATACGCCAGATAAACACACCTGGGCTCAGTGTAATGCTTAGAAAATTCGAATTCTGACTTACCAGTTGATTAAACTAATCAAGCTTTGAACAACTGATCCAAGACCATCCAGTCCATCAGAAAAGAAAGAAACAAATATGCCGAACGAGCGGGATCTTTCAAACAGCTATTTAAGAGTCATGTGCATTTTGTAACAGGGTTCAGCACAATGGAAATAATTATAGAAAGAACTAAGTTGTATACACAAACTTGATATAAAATATCTGCAATAATTGGAGGTTGTTTTACGTCACTTTAGCGATTTTCAGCTATTCGTACTAGTGCGCACTTATTGTGACGTCCTTAATTGTTTTAGTACACTCGTCTACAATGTCGCAGGTAAACATCGCATATACTATATATCCTATTGTTTAGAATAATTATTTGCATATGGAACAAGTTCGCTATAAGCGCATTGATGTATAATTTATTCAGAAAATTTTAATATTTAAAATAATTATTCCATTTTAACAAATAATAATTATTTTATAAAACCAAATAAAAAATAATTATAAAAACATTTCCTACCTGCAGATTCCATGAAAAGTAGCATAGTAAAATAAGTTATTTTTACATATTTTAAAAATTGAAAAAAATGCATTTTCCTTTCTGACAAATTATTGTTAACGACAGTATGATTTTATCTTATTACCTGTACATGGTTAATTAAAGGTGTATTTGTTTTAATGTTGACGTACCTTGATTATTGATCGTCATTCATAACCAATTACGTATTACAATGCTGTTTTAGATCCCTTGATGGTTCATTATATAATTTAGAAAGATAGTATCTACGTTAACTCATTTAAACTGTAGAGATAAGTGTATAATATCCTTTCTAATTCTAGACTTTTGTTTTATTTTAATCTAAATTACTTTTAAGCTATATAAAATGTTTATGGATTTCTTTTGAAAAGTACTGGATTTATTTGTCCATTACAAACATTATAATTTGTCAAGAAAAACAATATAGGTTTGGTATAATAAGCGTATTATTTGAGTAGTTATTATGAATTTTTTATACATCCTTTATACAACGCAATTAAAAGCTTCCAAATAACGATAACAATCAATATATTTAATTTCTAAGCATTGTTAAAAACGTTGGGCGGTGTCAGAGTTTCCAATAATCAAACTAAACATTTATCCCGGACCGTCAAAATCGGATTTTCATGAGATTTCAATGTACGTATTGTGTCGTATTTTTGGTGGCCTTGGTGGTCGCTAATAAAATGGTTCTTGGTTGCAATTTTTTAAATTTTGTTAAAATTCTATTTTAAAGCCAATTAATTATTTATAAGATATTGAACATACTATAATTCAGCCTAGAATATAGAAATAGTTAATAATGAATTCTCCATTGTTTAATTTAAATCCCGAACATAACGTTTTCCCCCGCACTCCAGACTATTCCATTGGTTACGTACACTTATTTTAATTTTTGTGACGTCTTTTTACGTCCTTTATAGCTAAGGAACAGTGTCAACCTTCTAGCTCCGTATTTGCCTTGTTTGTGGATAAACCAAAAATTGCAAATTCACACTGGCTAAATGACAAGCCAGAACAACAGACAACGAAAACAACACAAACATAATAATAATAATAATAATAATAATAATAATAATAATAATAATAATAATAACACTAAATGCAACAAAAACTTATGATAAACACAATTGACAAATTTTGAGTAGTGGTATGAATTAATGTTTTTTCTAGAGCCCGTAATAACATCCTTATAATTACAAACTTTGTCTCTTTATTAAAATGTTCAATATCAGTATCGAAACATTGAACTAATTTGTGAACAGTGGCGCATTGATACAATGTGACATTGTTTACGTTGGCTGTGACACACTTGGATGGCCGCCAAATAGATAACATCTGCTATGTACGACATAACACAAAATAGGTCAACGAACAATTTTTGATTAATAATTAGAAGACACTGTGATTCAATAAATAAGGTTTGATTTTTTTATCACGAATTTTAAATGTTGAACATTACGTCATTTTTAAAAGAAAATGTGTAAATTTTCACTGTCACTGTTGCATGTGCGTGACGTCAACATGCCGTGCCAGAATTATAGTCATTTCGGCACCGGGTCAATTCGGCACCGGCAATCGGTCATTCGAAAAATTAGCTAAGACCACAGAAGATCGTAATTTAAAAATATAAACAATAATAATAAAAATAATAATCATCATCATATCTAGCTCATGTTGTATTTCTATTTTCCACAAGACCTGATCCGCACATTTCAAAAAGAAATTCTTATCAAACTTCCTAATACCTGTACCAACATCATTAAGTCTTTTCAGACCCATATCACTTGCTTTCTGTCGCCTTTGGTACTCGACTTCAAAGGAGGTTATATGATGATTATATATGGTCTAGTGATCTGTGACATATGTAGGATAACTGCAAATTTAACATCTTGTAATTAAGCATACTAAATTATATTTTTAAATCTGTACACAAACATGAAAACCTAAAGTAATTTTTTGAAACAAATCATGAATATTTTTCTGGTACCGAATTTAATTTTTCTTTTTTTGGTTCCGAATTTAATCGTAGTCGGTGACGAATTGACTTTAAATTGGTGCCGAAATGACTGGTTACAGTGGTGCTGAATTGACTTGGTGCCGAAATGACTTGATATCCCGTGTCAGTTACTAAAAAAATTTTGCCGAAAACCGACATGCTTGCAAGTAAACAGTTGGGATTTTACACAGTAGAAGGGCATCATCGGTTGGCACATCTATTGCTTTGAGGAATGGCAAAGCATCTTACAAAAATTGTCGAATTTGTTCGCCGTAAGCAGCTATTTTAGCCAGCAGTATGTTGCAGACGGATTTTGTTTTTCAGCAAATTTAAGGTCATCCATTTAATTTTACTAGTTGCATATTATTAACTAATTTTTACATATTATTGTAAAATACGAATAAAATTTGTTTAGTTCTTTGTTTCAACATGAGGTCTTTTTATAATTCCGCGAGTGTTGACCAGCTTTGCTGTTTGCGTGTCGCCATTGTAAAAAAAATGTGGAAAACACCGAAAGTAGTTCGGCAAAAGTAATACGAAAATAAATTGTCAAAAGACGTCATATTGAATACATTGACCATTCAAAACACAATAAAGTCGGGCATCACTTGCAGTTTTTAATTATTAAATAATAACGATTGGGCATCTCACATACTAACGGATTTATCTAGATGTAAGAGATATGATTAACATGTCTAAGAATAACGGATGTGTCTAGATGTGAGGGATGAAATTAACTTCTCCAATAATAACGGATGTGTCTCAATGTAGGCGATGAAATGAACATCTCCAATAATAACGGATGTGTCTAAATGTGAGAGATGAAATGAACATCAATAATAACGGATGTGTCTTAATGTGAGAGATGAAATGAACATCTCCAATAATAACGGATGTGTCTAAATGTAGGCGATGAAATGAACATCTCCAATAATAACGGATGTGTCTAAATGTAGGCGATGAAATGAACATCTCCAATAATAACAGATGTGTCTAAATGTGAGAGATGAAATGAACATCTCCAATAATAACGGATGTGTCTAGATGTGAGCAATGTAACAGATGTGTCTAAATGTGAGAGATGAAATGAACATCTCCAATAATAACGGATGTATCTAGATGTGAAGGATGAAATGAACATCTTTAATAATAACGGATGTGTCTAGATGTGAGGGATAAAATGAACATCTAGCATATATAACAAATGAAATAAACATCTCCAATAATACCGGATATAGCCACAAATGACGAATCAAATAAACATCTTTAATCAGACTGGACATGACGTATGAAATAAACTTCTTCAATAAAACAGGGAGTGACGAATATGTGACCATATGTGACGGATGAAATGAACATCTTCGATTAAAACTAGATATGGTCATAAGTGACAACTAAATGAACAGCTTTAATCTAACCGATATGGCCATAAGTGAGGAATAAAATGAAACGTGTTCCATAATACCGGATATGGCCATGAAGTGACAAATAAATTAAACATCTCTAATAAAACCGAATTCAACCTTATGTGAAGTATCAAATAAACATCTGAAATTATACTGGACATGGCCAAAAGTAACGGATGATATGAACATCTTTAATAATACCGGATATGGCCATAAGTTAAGGATGAAATTAGAATCTCCAATATTACGGGATATGACCATATGTGAATGATGAAATGAACATCTTCAATAATACCGGATATGGCCATATTTGACGTATAAAATACCATCTTCAATAGTAACAATGACGAATGAAATAAACCGCTTTAATAAAAGCTAATATAGCCATATGTGACAGATGAGAAATAAATTTCTTCAATAATACCGGTTATGGCCAAATGTGACGCATAAATAACATCTTCAAAAACGGATGTAATAAGACACCACAGATGAAATAAAGATCTTTATTGCCTATAGGTTTTTTCTATAAATTACATCATAGACGTTATGATATATTTGCAGCTGCTGGTACTGATATAAACTACCTATTTTGCATAAAGAATTGATAATATTATGCCATAGTGACATTCTGCATCATTCACAATCTAAACAACTTGAGGTTTATCTTATTAATTTTGTAACAATCAATTATCTCAATGAGAAGTCTATTTATGGTAAACACGTGTTTATTATTGTTTGTAAAAGCATACATGTGTACATTATCATATTAAAAACACATTTGGGAAATCAATTGTAATTTTGTTTTTATTGAAGTAAGGCACAATAATTGTCTTAAACAAACAAAATAAAAGCTATCGACCAGGCTACATGGAAAATTAAAATTAAAACACATCTCTCTCTCTCTCTCTCTCTCTCTCTCTCTCTCTCTCTCTCTCTCTCTCTCTCTCTCTCTTGTTTGAGGATATTGGTCCTCACTACTACTTCTGCATTTTTTATTTTTCTTACGCCCGTTTTGACTCCTACCTAGGTAGATCTTGGTGAAAAATTGAATATTGAAGCCGGGTAGGTTTCTTCATCCATTCGAGAACTGACCGCTTCGATATAAGTGAATTAAACTTTATTCGAGCGTGTAACACCGTTACTCTACCAAACTCTTATTATTCAGAGAGAAGAAGATATTTAATGCGCTTAATTTTGTTTTGTAAATTCTGTTATTCGCACCACATGAATTGAATGTAAAAATTAAAGACATTTTTGGGGGTCGTATTTTTATCTTGCTAGTTGTATTTTATATAGAAGACTACGCCCTAGGAAATAATTCGTCTCACAACAGAACATATCCCGATTTGGAATTTGATCTTAAGAGACGAGAGACGCTGGGATTCTTAGACCTGTGTTTTAGACCACCCGGCTACCTACTTCTTAGTTTTTAAGAGCCTATCCCAATAGATTGTGATTTGTTAAATTGAAATCATTTCCGTAAAGATTTAATTTTAGTGTACAAGTACTTTTGTAGAGGACAATACTAACTATAAATATATCCTCATTTACATGTTGTATAATGTATATTATATACCTAAGGCAAAAGTAAATATTTGTTGTTTATACAAATGTATTCTCGGTCACTTGAAATATTTGCTTTGCCGCGTCAGAGAAGATACAAAAAATATATAGCTCAAATCTAAATTAACATACATGTAAGAGTACACGTTCTATATTATCATATTATGTACATTTTTGAACAAATTCAACATCATATTGCTAAAGGACGGCTGTTAAGAATGGTTTAAACATTAGCCTTTGGGAATCAGTATTCAAATATCTAAAGCGTTCGTTACTGATGCGAGATAAAACAAAATGGAACCAGCAATTTTTAAATTAATTAGTTCATGTGTATTCACATGTTCTTAAATTAATAAAAAGAATTTTTGAGATATTTTTAAACTAATTAAACGTATAGAAACTTGTACTTGTGTAAAAAAAAAAAAAAAAAAAAAAAAAAAAAAAGCCGTAAGACTGGGAACATTTTAAAAAGTGAACAACACAGAAGACGATCAGCGAACAGCTTGACCATTTAGTGTTATTGACGTTGAGGTTTGACATCATGTCAGTTTTTATGCATGATAAGAGAACAGACTTAGAGTTCAGGAACATTTTAAATAAAATGTCAGAAAATAATAGACAGTTTCATTCAACGCACAATTACAAAATTTATTTTAGAGCGGTTTAATAGCATTTAATAACATGTTTTTAAAATCTTAATTTAGCAACGCGTTTTCTGTCGCTTAGTAGATACCGCGAGATTTTGTTCTATGAACATTGTTTTTGATGTTTTAGGGCAAACTTCAATACGAGAACGGTGTTTTGACCCGAAAACATCTCGCTTAAAGCCAACTTACATGTTTTCATGAAAGAGTTGATGTGTAACCACATGTTCTCTCATAAAAAGTAGATGTGTGTCTACATGGTCTAATAGTAACAGTGAGTATGTGTCCACATGTTCCAAAATGAAAAGTGGATTAACACATGTTCTACACACATTTTCATTTTACTGGAAGTTGTCTGTGTACTATATATATAACAAATACCTGCTAAATTTTGATGTGCCAGATGTGCACATTTCGGAAAATCATTCCTCATCAGTGACACTAGGGGCCGAAAAGTTTGATAGATTTAAAAACATACGCCAAACAATTGAAAATTAATGAATCTATCAATTATATTGGTGTTTAGAACTTTTGTTAGTGCCTGTAGCAGTTGCCATTTTACAAGACCTTAATCGAACATTGTTTTAATAATTAGAAAGTTTAAAGTATACTTTTAATTCAGATGAGCTCTGGGGAGCCAGACGGGTAATCTACCGATTGAGCTAAATGAACGTTACCTATAGCCAAATGTTACAGGAGCACTGCATTTCTAACAATATATACTCCCTTCATTTATAAGGACGCCCCAGCTCTCTGAAGTAGCAAAGCCTGTGTGTGAAGTTTTAGATATAATGCCACTCTTTTCAATTGTAGTTTCCGAGTTCCTACGTGGGCGCAAAATATAGCAGAAAAAAATAATGTCTTCACTTAATTTGAAACTTCTAGTTCGAGTTGAAGTGGTTCATCGATTGAGCTTAATTATTTTGCCTGTAAGGAGCTTCATGTTTCTCAGTAACCCTCTAGTTGTCCGGTAATAAATGTTAAAACTGTTTTAGATTTAAAATTATGAATATCTTATTTCAGTACATATGTTCCTTTCGTTTGTTGGTTGACTGTAAATTGAATTTTAAGCCATATTGGATGTCTTGTTCTCCTCCTTGTAGAGGGGATATTTAAAAAAGTAGCCTTTTCGTTACAAAAATGTAATGATGCAATTTTATTTATTTATACACAATTTTCAAGACAACAAGGCGCCAACAAAATTAAAAATAGTGACTATATGTCTTGAGGTCTGCGATATCAAATCGCCATGTGTAACATGAAGTGACATTTTTTTGTTTCACTATTACATTAATTTTGTAATTGTGTAACTGTTTTATTTTCCAGTTATAATTGTTGCGTGTGTTACACCAATCTGAATATAGCTTATAATTGCTGCTCGTGTTAATTACACCCCAACGGAAACTGTATTTTATTGCCCCCGTGCTGTCTCTTCTTGATACTAATACAGAAAAAACCATTCGGTTTTTTTTTTTTTTTTTTTTTTTTTTTTTTTTTTTTTTTTTGGAGTTACCATATGTGCTACTTTGGCATAAGATTTTCAATGAAATTGTCCTAATTACGCGGTCACAAAGTTAGTGATAAAAACAAGAGTGAAAATGTGTCTGTTTTAAAGTCGATATTCTTAATACCCCCAATATATAGCCTTGACAATAATAACTGATATCAGACTCCGTTTTCATTAATATATAATTTTTTTAATTGTTTTATTTAATTATTTTATTTCATTTCATTTCATTTCATTTCATTTCATTTCATTTCATTTCATTTCATTTCATTTTATTTTATTTTATTTCATTTCATTTCATTTTATTTCATTTCATTTTATTTCATTTTTTGTATACGAGGTAGTGCCTTTCAAAATTATTTTAAAAATATTGCTTTAATTTACAATGTCTTTTGGAAAGTAAAGCTATTTATATTGTATCTTCAATAGAAACCATGTGTTCAATGTTGATTTTAACATCCAAGTTAAGAGCTTACATCAACTGGTGTACATGTATATTTACTGTTTTATTGTCTATTTATTACATCTGTCTGAATACACAAAACAAGAAATATTTTTAAAACAGCATTTAATTATTTATATATAAAATTTTATTGGTCTTTACAGAGATGTAGTGATGTTTTTATACCTCTTTATATCTCCAACTTACATCTAAAAATGACTTTTAATAAAAACATCCCGATGACAACTAATATCTGTTGTAACATGAATAAAGGCAAGCAATCGTGCGGAAATACAGATCAATGTGATACAATGGCGGACATTGGCGTTGTGAGTTACAACGTAACAGATCTTAACATCAAACATTAAACATGAAAACTTTAGTTAAATACACCAGTTACAGTTTAACAACTTCCGCTTAATCACCAACAAATGCAATAATTTGAAATAAAGTTTTTGGAAAGGTTTTAATCTGGTCAGAGTTGACAACTGTGTCCTTTTTTACCTTTTCAGCTCTCATTTCGTTAAAAAAGGGGATTCTTTTTCGCAATGGTAAAGGTAATCGTTTAATTATCATTTTTATAAAAGTCATGTTTTTTAATTACTGGTATGTGTATTATATATTCACTTAAATATGTTGAATAGAGAAATTTTGAATTCTAAAATAATTTTCTTATAATGTACATTGTGTAATTTTCTTCGTAGCACTGATTTTTGCCAAGTAAATAATCGGTTTCCCATTTTCGTTCTAAGCTTTTAATCTTATTCTAAATTTAACCAATTCCATTCTAGCTACAACGCAGATAATAAATGTCCTTAATTTGACATTGAGCAGACGTTGGTTAAATTCATTCTTGTCTATTTTGAAAATAGGTAATGACTGTTCTTTCGCCAAGCACACGGCGTTTAGAAATGAAAGTCACGGGGTCCTTCAGATGAAACATTAAAACCCGATGCCCTGTATCACGACAGGCGTGACACGTAAAAGACCCCACTCTGCACATTGCCCTTAGCATACTGCAAAGTTAAAAATTTCTGTATCTTCACCTATAGCCAGTCGCGTTAAATATTCTTGACTGGGACGTAAAACCCAATTAAATCAATCAATCAATCTCTGATCTATTTTAATTTCAACATTTTCGTCCCCAATTTCACTAAATTCTTACTATCTGATGCCGGATTCTATATGAAGTCGCGTGTGATTTTTTTTTTTTATAAAATTGCCCTCAATTGTTCATAATTTAAAAAAAGGAAATTATGAAAATGTTTGACAGTTAAAATAAATCAATTCCGTATCCTATAAAAATACTCTTCTCATGAAAACTCTCAATAAATCAAAGAATTCGCCTATTTAATTTAAGATTTATATATAATCTTACCTGTCTATAACAACTACTTGTCTATAGTGGTCAGTTTTTTCAAGTCCCCATCACTCTTGCTATATACTGTGCCTCCCTATAGTGGTCACCTGTCTAATGTTGTTATTGGCCACTACAAAGATTATCCTTTACCTGTTCACTTTTGAGAATTAATAATGTTTATTAAAGCTACCTCTGTACATGACATATATGTATCTGATACCATGGGAGATAACAACTTACATATAGTTCTCACCTGTCTATACTGGCCACTTTGGTCCTATTCAGCGATTGACCACTATAGACAGGTTTGACTGTAATTATATTTAAACAAGTAAAACTAGGGAATATTAAATGGAATGGTTTTAAATGTTATTAAAACATAATTCAGAATTTTGATTTTTGTATTCTTAAAATTAGACGATTATGAATTCAAAAAGATATAAATGTTATTTATTAAACATAAAATACAGAATTTTTTTTCTTCTTGTATACACCATAAATACGAAAGTTTTGATAGATCTAGATCTAGACTTTAAAGACAAATGTTCCATATTTTATCATGTTTTGCAAATTTTGTTAAAAAGTTGGATGCGTTCACATTAAAATGTGGGGATAAAGGTTAAAAGGAGTTAATTTTAATCGTCTCAAACAGTATTCTGACTTGATGTACATCTAATTAGTTAGCATATAATCTTGACACTGTCGAAGTTATAGGTTTGGTAAGACGCCCAAATAATCTTTGAAATGCGGGTTCTAATATTGTGAGATTTCCCTAAAATAGAAACCTTAAGTAAGAACGAATTTCTTATTTTTAAACGCAAAAATATAACACCATTCAATAAAGATTTATTTATATAGGCCTTAAATCGATGTCGCTTGGCTTGTTGAGATTAGGGATCGAGCGATTAGCGATTCTCTCTCTCTCTCTCTCTTCTCTCTCTCTCTCTCTCTCTCATATTTTGATGAAATTCAAACAAAGCGCATTTGTAGTTAAAAAAGTCATAATTTATTTCAGATTATATTCTTGATCGTCTCTGTTCTGTGCATGCACACTGTATGTTATGCTATGATACAGGAGATACCCGTCCCGAAAGAATTAGAGGAGTGTTTTGACAGATACGCCAAGAAAACGACAATACGTGATACAGTGGGGGAGTCGATACAATGGTTCTGTGTGAATCAGTATGTCTGGAAGATGTCGAAACAACAAAACTGGGTACAAGTCAATATCACATCTGAGGCTTACGTCTGGTTTAACAGTCTACTAGAAATAGACAGACACAGAATGAAGAGACAGGCTATACGTAAGAGACAGGAATATAGAATGATGTCAGACGAAGATAGACATAAGTTCCATAGAGCCATACAGATGCTGAAAGCGGATACGGTTTGTATTGGATATTATTAGTTTGATAGTTCTAATGTTTATTTCCGAACCATAACCCAATGTACAAAGATGTTAAAATGCTTCAAAACATATATATCTATGACTGCTTAGTTTACAAGGATAGATGACGTCTAGTAATTTGCTTTGGAATGCACATAGATGGATTAAAAATTTCATATAAAAACGACGGTGATAATGAAATTATCCACACAGGACGTTGTTGGCTCATCAACTATATTTCTGATTTTAAAATCTGTCTCTCCTAAATATTTGCTTTGGCAGATCTGGATTAAAAAGCCTTTAGTAAGACAAAAAAACGATGATGCTCATAAGTATTTATTTACTTATAGTCATGACTGGTTAGTTAAAGCTTCATTGGATATTTACCTTGCCAACTTCGCTTCAGATGTCGATTCTTAGTATTTTTTGGGTTATTCCCCTTGCCTTAATTAAAAACATTGATACAAAATAATTTAAATTTTACCTATATATCTTTTTCTCTCTTCGTTTCTTTCTTTCTTTTAACGCGCTACCAGATTTTTAAATCAATTAAGAACGAAAATTTTGATTACCTAAAAGGTTTATTAAAAGTAAGAAATAGTTCGATTTTTGTATAAATGACTTTACATTTGTAGGTTTTAGACTACAAACTTATTCCCCAAGTTCGAATCCTGCATGCTCACTACCTTGTGAGAAAAAAAGAAGTTTTTCAATTCACTTGCCAAAGGTCGTAGATTTTATTCCGACACTTCGGGTCCCTTTATCATTCCGGAACTGAACATTTTTATATAAAGGACAAGAATTCCACGGATTTAAATGTCTCGCCTGGTTAGTTTAATGATCAAGTAGAAAATGCATTACCTTAACATAAACTTTCACATTTTGACACGCCACCGCCGCCTAGCTACGACGACAAAGGAAAAGTAACACCCAAGTCTCGTCTTAAGTCAATGCCAGGCTCGTGTCATGTGCAAAATTTTGAATTTTTTTTTTTTTTTTTTTTTTTTTTTTTTTTTTTTTTTTTTTTGTAAAAATTCAAAATTGTCATGTGCAAAATTTTGAATATTTCTTTTGTAATAATTCAAAATTTTGCACATGACGCTCGACGACAATAAAATCCTGACGCGTATAGCATTATCTCTTTACATCTATATTACCTTAAAATAACGATGTTTTTTGAAGAAGTCTCTGATCATTTTGAGGTTTAAAATTAAGATTATATAAATATGTTGAATGAAGTAACTTTCGACTAGTTATCTGCAGTCCATTTCTGTAAAAACAAATGGTCACATAATTTTTGTTTCACACTATTTACAATCAATACCTTATTACAATTTCTGATTAAACCGTATATAATTTGTTCCACATTCTTTAAAAAAAATCATTTCAACATTTATTCAGTTTGTTTAAAATGTTTTAAATTTATTCCGTAAACAAAGTCTATTTTGTGCATTTTGTCACATACCACTTCTTTAATTTTAATCATAAAAATACATTCAAAAAGCAATGTGACAATATACCACTTTTTGAATGTATTTTTATGATTAAATTTAAAAAAGTGGTATATGACAATTTTATATTAGCAAAAGTTCGTTTTTTACATTTTGTGTAACAGATTTACAAAATATACATATTATATTGCGAAAATATATTTACCTTGTGTTCATTTTTGGGATTCGAAGGAAAAATAAGCCATTTTGGGGATTGGTGAAATGTTTTTTTTTTTTTTTTTTTTTTTTTTTTTTTTTTTTTTTTTTTTTTTTTTTTGTGGTTTCCGTTTGAGATACGTTTGTAATATATATATTTATATAAATTGCACGTTTAAATAAAAATTAAATATACATCAAAATAAAAAAAATTGATATTTGAAATTGAAGTCAACAAAAAATGTTTATGATGATTTAAACATTTTTGCGCAGGTAAACCAGGCAAAAACATCGATAAACAAACACGCCATAACAAGATGATTAATTGTTTAACTGTGTTTTCCATCGGTTTTTCCCACTCAGCCAACATTTTGAAACAAATGCAAAGAACAGACTCAAAATATTACTATCACCTTCATTTATATTACACGAGTTGTAACGTGTTTAGTTGTGTGTTTTGGCATCACAGTTGGATGGGTTAATTTATTTTATTATTTTTTTTTTAAATTCATTTATGAAATAATTTTTTTATTAAAAAGATTATAACAGGTTAAATTTATGTGCAAAAAGGTAAAATTTTCCTTTAAATGACAAATAGCGTTATACGTGGAGTGATATTTTTCAATACAAATATCTCAATCTCAAAGAGAGCAACTATCGTCAATTTGAATAACATATAAATCATAACGATTTACCATATTATCATAGAAGTATCCTGGAAAAAAAACTATAGCAAAATCTTTTCAGGTGAGATCTTAATTGTTTATATAACAATGTTGGCTATGTGGGAATAAGAAATTCTATAATGTTGGCTAAGTGGGAACACACCATTTAATCAATGTGTTGTATACAAATACAATGAAATCTGTCGATAAAAGCTACCCAAAGAAAAGTAATAAAAAGTGGACCCCTTCAATAGACAGGATTACCTATATAATAACAATATACATGTAAATGTTATAAAATCGGGACAAATGTCTCTGAAAATGATTATAGTAAAAGTTTATTGACTGCACTAATTATGGATTCTTAAACAGACTTTAAAATTACCCGAGTTTATAGATACTGAATAAAACTATCCGTTTTCCAATTGGTATAGAAACAGAAATAGCAAACAGGCATTAACGGTTTGGTGTTACTACCTGTGTAGTCTGATACAGCATATATTTGATATTTCAGCTCAACTCACCTCAACACTTCGGACCGACCTAAAATCACTACCTAACTACTGAGTAGTGAGTACTTTTTAGTTTCTGATCACTGTTTTGGTATTCCATGAAAAAAAGTTGTTCTTCTATTTGATTCCTTTTCTCTTGGCTAAGTAGGTTAATTTTTGTGATTCATAAGGATTTCTATGATTATTGCTTAATAATTACTAAATAAGGACAATATTGATTAGAAAATCGTTTCTTTGTCTTATACTTGGTAGTCTAATGATAACTTTTCGGCTACTAAGCAAGATAAATTTGGTTCGAAATCTATCACTGATATTACATTTTTCTTTAACATTTAAGGGGGATAATTATAGATTATCTAATAAAAGATACATATTCAGATAAAGGTGAATTGATTATAAATAAATAAATAAATAAATAAATAAATAAATAAATAAATGAAATGAAAATTTCATGCAATATCAAAAATATCACAGCGTCTAGACGAGGCGTTAATCTGAGGATCGTAGTGCAACAAATTTAATCAGCAGAGTCGTTCTCAGTCTATTAATCCAAATGAAATAAGTTTGATGTAACATCTGCACATTGAAATAAGTTTGATGTAACATCTGCACATTGACAAACGTCATCTGTGCATTTCGGGATTTAGTTGTCTCAAGTGTAAGGCATGTCTATATTTTCTTCTTTTGACATGCTATTTTCTTTCATCTGCGGTCAGTCGCATCATCTGTGCCTCATCAGTTTATTGAATTTTCTACAGAAGCTGTTACAGTTGAAAAGATGTTAGAACGTGCATGATTACATTAACTTTACTGTGCATTCCATTTCGGGCTCCATAATTATCAAAATGATTTAAGATATCAGCTGTTGTGTTTTAATCCATGTCTCGATCACATAGTCCTTGACTTATATTTCTTCACATTAAGTGATTTTTCTTTTAATGCATTAAACCAAAAATCTTCAACTGAATCAACAGACACAAATAGTAGAGCTGCAGCACGTCATCATCGGAAATAAGATTAAAGAGAATAATGTTCTCTAAACTGAATGCAAAGTACACAAACGGAAAGACTGCATGTAACGGAAGAAGCATAATTTTTAAAACGATTTGAGCCTAGTACCGCCTCGCGTCATTTCTTAAAGCAACTCTATAGTCCATTATAATGGTGTCTAGAGTTTAAACTATCAGTCTATGTAGCACGGCATCCCAAATATCGAACAAAAATTCTTGTTAAATTTCGATGTGCCACATGTGCAAATTTCGGAATATCATTTAGCATTATTGACACTAGAGGCCGAAAAGGTTGATAGAAAGAAAACATAAGCCAAAAAGTTGAAAGTAAGTAAAAAAGTCCAAAGTTCCAAAATTGTATGAATCCAAATCCAGCTAATAATGTTTTGCATATAGGAACAAACCTTCATTTTAAACATGTTTAAAAAACATTAAGAAGTTGAAACTTTGCTAGATGTTATATTTTTCTGTTAGCACAAAGTACTGACTACTGAGTTATGGATACCCTCGGGGGTTTTACTCCACCAGCAGTGGTACCCGCTCAGTGATAGTAAATATCTATAACAAAATTTCGATGTGCCATATGTGATATTTAAAAAGTCTTGTGTAATTAGAAGCCTCCGCGCTCGCATGGCAAATGTAATGTGGATAGAGTTTCATAAACAGATCCGTGAATGGTGCACAATTAACTGAAAACACCGGGACATGAATAAAATGTTCCATAGGTTGTCATCTATGTCAAACACCAATATCCAATGCCTTTCTCCAACTGTTCTCCAGATAATGTCTACCTCCGAGCATAATCAAGTTCTATTTTTATCCACGTTCCTGATAATTTGGATTTAACTATTTAACCTTGGTAACTTATTGCTTTCCCTGGTTGCAGCCTTATGTGCCAACAGGCATGATGAGGATAAGTAAGTAAATAACTTATTGCTTCAATTGTTCACATGAGAATAAATGACTTAATATCTTTTTTTAATATTAATTAATAAAAAAAATGCTTAAAAAGGTTTAACTCTCCTACTTTGTATGCAAAAATTATCACGATAAGTTCCACGTCTTTACCTGTGTTAAAGTCGGGACCCGTGTTTAAGTTTATGGAGCAATATTTATCAATGATGCATTGGTACAGGCATTTTTGTGGCATTGTCTGTCCCTTTGTTGTATTTTTATTTGTTCTGGAGTCAATGACATAATTGATATAATAATCAATTACAATGTCAAAAAAAAGTTTAGAAATTCAATATATTTCTCATTAAACCAATAAACATTATTTATGAACTTAATATTTTGATTAATGAGAGAAAAAATTGACCAGAAAACATCATTATAGTACAATCCTGGCACCAAATATTTTATATAAAGAAGGACTTATTGTTAAAGATATAACAAAATCACAAACTGATTATAAATCCGTGATCTGAGTCTCAATCAGTAAATGTGTACTCTGATTTTATAACTACCAGCACTTTAACGACGATGTTTGATGGTTCTTATATAAACAATTTAAATTTTTTAAACATGACTTTGCATCCTGTTTAAGAACAGAAGATGGTCTGTCCATTTCAACTACATTTCTCCTTTCCGTTGTCTAGTCTCGACCCAAATGTTCAAATAATATCCGTTAGCTTTAACAAGTAGGTTAACGCAACATCTCTCTCTCTCTCTCTCTCTCTCTCTCTCTCTCTCTCTCTCTCTCTCTCTCTCTCTCGTGGATTAGTCAATCTGTTAAAAAGTTAATGCATACAAATGTCAAAGGCATACAGAAACCTTTTAAATCAAACATCTATATCCATCTAATTATTATTATTATTAATTTACCATTTGGTTAAACTAAACAATTAGGCTTTAAACAAGCAGATTCGGACGGTAAATTAAAACTAGCAACCAACACGACCAATAGTATCCAACATCGTCATTTATTGAGCCACTTTAGTGATGATGATGATGATGATGATGATGATGATGATGATATTATATTATTATTATTATTATTATTTTTATTATATAATCAGACAGTTTAATAAACATTTCAAAGTCAAAAGGATTTTTTATTTAATAAAATACTGTTTTATAGGAAAATTAACAAGCATGCCTTAATTTTTAATTTCTAAAACAGAAAGTCAAGTAATTTAATAAAAAATAATTTAATATTGAGATATATGCATAGATCAACAAGTAAACAATTAATTAATGCATGGTTGTTTAGAAAAATAATGGGGTCAAAAAGTGTAGCATGGTACTGGATGACATTAGACAAAGAATGACATTAACTGTTACATTGTAATAAAAGAATGTTAATTATAGTTCACGGTCTTAACAATGTTTTACATGTGTCCTTTATAAAGTGATATATTCAAGCTTTTTCATTCAGAAGCTTCAATTTTTAAATTCTTATTATTTTTATCTTGTAAAATCGTGCAGTATCTAATAAAGGATATTATGAAACAAAATAATGAATGATAAATCATACATTTGTATCCTTGTAATCAAAATGAAATACAGTGTTAACAATTGTGGTTAGTTTGAGAAATGTCTACATATAAATCAGTCCTACCTGCACTTTATCACGTGAGAATGTCCAGAAAAAATTTAAAATATTTATTTATTTATTTATTTATTTATTTATTTATTTATTTATTTATTTATTTATTTATTCTTTTATTATTTATTTATTAATTATTATTTTTAATTAATTAATTAATTTATTATGTTGTTCAATTTAAAATTGCATAATGCACGTATGTGTATTGACTGTTTTATAGTAACGGATCGGGATTAGATAAACATCCCCAATCAAACCGGAGATGGAAGGCCATTTGGCCAAATAATAAGCCCGATTCAAAGATTTTTTAGAATTTTTAGACGAACAACAAGTTAGTAAAAATGACGGGGTTTATCTCTATTAATTATCTTAAGGTTTAATTCGGTTGCAGCAATTTTCCTTCATTATTAATACTGGCGTGTCATAGTGGAGTGGAGTAATTGTGTTTAACCCCCTGACATTAATCTTTCACTTATATTGAGACGGTTATTTCTTGAATGGTAGAAGAAATTTGTGTTCCCGGGGAAAATCATCCTGGCTTCCGTCAAGCAAACTGGGAAACTTACCCCATGGGTTTAATCGAGCAATATTCGAACCCAGGCGGTGAGAAGCACTTTGATCCGTAAAAGCGATGAGGTCCGTGTGTGGAATATTCTCGGGAACTTGATCCGTGTGGAATATTTGGGTCATCCTTGTCTAAGACGTTAACAAAGGGTTAAAACACAACGTGGTAGGGATGTCTAGCCATTGGTCAGTTTTACTAAGATCAGTGTGTACATGTAGGTTATAGCCGTATGAAATCTATAATTCACCAACGTCACAACACATGCGAGTGACTTTTCTTTTTGCAACCATATACGAGGCAATAAAAAGGTGGGCAACGACAGCATTTTGGGTTACATTGTTGTTTTTTTTTAACCAACAAACAATGATCGTTTTAATCTCAGTAAAGAGCATAGCATAAGCAAATGTGATACATTATTAACAAACGTGAATGAGTATGTTGGCTGTTTGATTTTACGTGCAACGTCACGTATTTTGTTGTCTCTCCTTTCAAGTTATGCAGACTTGGTTGGGTGGTCTACTGGAGAAACCAGCCGAGACCGCAAATAATGAAATATTACATAGTTGATGGTTAATATTTGACAACATTTTATTGTTAATAACCCGATTTTGTGACTTCAAACCTATTAAATCAACCGCACAGTTGTTTATTTGTAAAACGTGTGACATAGCGGAAATATCAATAATTGTATGTGATCGTTATGTGCTGCTATATGTGGTTATTTATTTATTTATTTATTTTAACAAAACCTATTTGTCAAAACGTGCTTTTAAAATTGTTTTTCTGTGAGTTTTTAAAAAGTAATTTCGGTTTTGTTTTTTTTTTTTTTTGTTTTGTTTTTGTTTTTTTTTTAATTTTTTTTTTATTTATTTAAATATTTATGATTTTCATTGTGATATTTGGTAACCATAAAAAAGTTTTACATACAAATATACTTATACATTTTTTTGAATGATTTTGAGAAAAATGACATTTACATTGGCAATTCATTCTAATGATCACGTGCTTTGATCATGAGTAAACGCTTGGTGTTCGTTCTCTGAATGTTATGATGACTGCACGTGCATGTGGTAAGCGATGACGTTTTAATTTATTTAATCATTTAAATAGTTATTGTAGGCATGTAGGTATAAACAATGAACTGTCAAGAAATGTCGTTTATAACATTATGCTTTAATCAGCGAGATTTAAAACGGTTTTAAATATCACTGCTTTTATTTTACAAAAGAAAACAAATCGTTCATTTCAAATGTATTCTTACACGAGAAAAATAGTATTTTCAATATAAACCCTGTTTTATTAAACGATAAAAAAAAATTAAAAACCTATTTATTTATTAATTATTAAATTTTTTAAAATTTAATTTTTATTAACTATTTTTATTTTTTATTTTTTGCTTGTTACATTTCACTTCCGGTTATCAACGTTATCTGACACGTTGACGATTTTGTTTAGGAGTAATGTAAAGATTCTGTAGTTTGCCGTATTTTTTAGACATGAAAATGTTAATTTCGTTGGAAGTTCACTCGCTTGAAGAAAGAACCGACCACCTTTTGACTACCTTCGTTATTTTTTCTGCCACAGGTGCACTTCGACGCATTATTCCACGACAATGTGCGTAGGAGTCATTGCCTTTTAATTGGAGGGCGTTAAGAACTCACTTATTCTAATTCTTTATTCTCTCTAAACCATCGGAGGTGGTTAATGAGGTACTTTACAATAATTTTCTAAATTGGCGGCATACATTTTTACATTACTTTACATCAAGTATGTATGCATATATACATTTTAACTTACATAAACAGCAAATGCATTATCCAGATTAAATACAAATATACATATAACTATATACATATTCATAAACACAAACTCACGCTATATATATATATATATATATATATATATATATATATATATATATATATATATATATATATATATATATATATATATATATACAGCTGCTTCATTATACGGGGATAAATAAAGTACAGGAATACATGTGATTGGGACATTCCCCACCGACAAGCTCCTGCACTTACCAGTTGAACACAAAATGCAACTTAATGTGTTTTCATGTACAATTATATTTTACAAAGAAAAGATACACATACATGTGTTAACATATACATATAACTATATACCTATATATAAACACAAACTCACACACACATTTATACACAGCTGCTTCATTATGTGACTAAATACAGTACAGGAATACATGTGATTAGGAATGACAATGGACAGCTTTAGTTTCACAATAATAATTTAACTAAGACTTTCTTTTGAACTAAAATGTATCTGTTTTTAATATTTATCGGTATTATAATAAAAGCAATCAATTTAAAAAGTACAGATTATAAAATTATACCAAAAGAAAAAAAATTTATATATATATATATTATCGATGTCTTGAATATCTCAAAGTTCATGTGTTCAGGAACTGCGATATGTAAAGTCACAGAGATATCTTACGACGTGATTGCTTAACTAAAGCCAGTGTATATATCTGATACTCATAAAAATACCGAATAAGCGTCTGGAATACGTGATTTTATTAATGAAACAAACATATAAACGTCATTTATATGTGTCAATGTAGGTACCTTTCAAAAATGTAATCGACATGCACAAAATATAAAATACAAAAAATAGCGCAACTGCACAAAAATGCACATATATCATTTTAATACAGCGCTACACAATGATAGCTTTTCGTGACATTTGGATCGTTTTAATATGTGAACAACGTTTGATTGACATCGATAGGTCCATTTTATTTTGTTTAATATATTCAATTTGTAACATTTAACCAAAAAAAAAAAAAAGGGGTTAAAAATGTTCAAATATTCTATAATACAAAACATAAATCAGTTTTCGATTTTACATGTTAATTTTGACATGGAATTTAGTTTTTTATTTTTAAAAAAAATTGGCGATAAAATGCAGTATTTTTATCGGTTCATAGTGGTTTTTCTGAAACAGTATAAAATTATTAACGCAATTTTGTTGCCAATTCTTCTTTTCACAATAAAGATGTAATGTTTGGATGTGAGGTAATTCATTTAAACCATGATACATGTATATACAAATAAATATAATACCTGTGTAGTATCTGATATTTATAACTGTTTGCACACCTGTCTTTTTATCTATTTTTTAAGCATTACGAGTTCAACCAATGGTCAGTCTAAATTTATATAATATTGATTCAGTGTCAGCAAAACATAACTTGGGCCCGCGGTGGTGGAGTGGTTAAGATGTTGGCTTTGAAACAATTCAAGCCGTCTTACCGCTTTGGGCTCAAAACCCAGTCGAGTTTTGCCTTGTTGTAGGACTGTTTCTGTGCGAACATTGTGTGCAAGTGTACTTAAGGTCGACATAAGTGCGTACTAGAGTACGATGCAGATCAGAAACACTTACACACTGACGCACCACATGTACTTATGTTTATGCTAGTGTTGTTGTAATGTTGATAAGCATCGCATTACCAATTTTGAGCTAATCGCGACATGAACAATGTTATTAATCTTTAACAAATAATGTAAGAACCAGTTCGGGTAAAAATGAGATGTGCAAGTGTGCATTGTGTTGTGTTGTGTACAAGCAAGCACTCAGTGCGTCTTTTTGGTAAGGTGCTAGCTCACAGAGTCAGTATGTAGCAGGGAATCACATCACTCCATTATTCTGGCACCAGGATGTACACAGTCGATACTCCGTCCATTATATGCCAAGCGTTCGACGAGGAAGCAATATATCAAATTTTAAAGTCATGTATGACCCGGTCAGGACTCGAACCCACCATCTCCCGCTCTACAAGCGGGAGCTCTACAACTAAACCACCGAGGCTGTCAACTCGTGTTATTTTTTATTCTCGAAATAAATATAACATGTCCTTGTCCCAAATAGCTAAAAGAATTGCTGATGTGACTAAAGCAACATTCAACTAACCAACCAACCAACCAACCAACCAACCAATCTAAAACGTTATTTAAAGAATCTATCAATCATTTTTGATGAACAAAATTCAAGATCATCGAGTGTACTTAAGATTATACGTTTTACATAACGGTTTCCTTGTGTAACCACAAGTTTCTGAGGGGTTGATCAATCTCTATCAAACTCGCCTATCTATTGATATCAAAACACAAAGATGTTTCAAATATCATCTTTTTTATCAATTGTATTGGTACATAGATATAAACATCCTTTATATATTGCTATTTATAAATTTTATTGGGGTGGTGAAAAATTAGAATTGGTTAAAATAAGAAAGAAAACGGAAATAAATATTTGATAATAAACTGTTATATATTTCTATAGTATGATGTTAAGACCTTGTCTAATTTATCAAAGATAATTCAAATGTCTAATTTATCAAGAATAAATCGAATCCATTGACTATATCAGCTTGATTTATGTAAGGTTTCGGAGGATTCATAAATTAAATGTCAGAATATTTTTAGTTCATGACAATTTCTAAAAGTTTCTTCAAAGTAATTTAGGTAAGCTTATTCTAAAAAAAATATTTGATAAACTTGATATAATATTTACTTAGTTAGTTACCATCAAAAGGAAAATAGTGATATGTCATAGTTTAAAACAGTATTCAATCGCATTTTTAAGCATTTAACCGGACCAAAAAAGTTATTTAACACCTAACGTAATTCTTGCCATATTTGTTAATTTTCTATTAAGGAAATAATATTTTTAAAAATATTTTTTCCTCGTAAAACTTGACGAGTCTTTAAAACTTTTAAAGTCAATTGTTTATAATTTTAAATGAAATAAAACAATCAATCAAATTTATGAAAAATTATTTTAAAATCAAAATTATGTAAATATTATATATAATATTATATATATATATATATATATATATATATATATATATATATATATATATATATATATATATATGTCAAAAAAAAGTTTTAAATATATAAAGTAAAAGAGACATTCCAATTTTAAACACCACGACAGCAATATAAATGAACTATAACATTTTCGTGTTTCTGTATCTGCACTACGAGAAAAGATAATTAATATTGGTATTGTTTTAGTTGTTGGAGCATTATAGAGTACACATGTTTGCTGTTTTGTTAATTGTGCGAATTGTTTTGGGTCACTCAACAATTTGTAATTAATTAACCACTAGCTTTATTAAGCATTGAACAGTCGAGGTTATGTAATTATGGTGCTTTTTCCCGGCAAAAGTACGCGTTATTGAATTTCCAAAATGTTCACATCTGGCAAATTAAAATTTAACTGGTATTTGTGATATATATTTACTACCCATGAGCGCTGGTGGTAGAGTAAAACTCCCCGAGGGTATCCATAACTCAGTAGGCAGTACTTTGTGCTGTCAGAAAATGTACCATTTAGCAAAATTTTCAGCCGTCTTAAATTTTGAAATTCAATTAAAACTAAGGTTTGTTCCCTCATGGAAAGCATTACTTAGCTGGATTTGGATTTATATAATTTTGGAACTTTAGATTTCATTATTTTCAACTGTTTGGCTTATGTTTTTTATCTATCAAACCTTTCGGTTTAGTGTCACTGATTAGGAATGAATTTCCGAAATTTACACATCTGGCACATCAAAATTTAACTGGTATTTGTATTATATTTTTATATGATAAACATGTTCTTATCAAAATAATTAGATACGATACCACTTTAATCATAGAAAACAAGAATTGCGAAAAATAGTTATGCGGACCTTGTTAACATCATTGTGAAGTGTGTTTACATTACGATGAGTCAAGAACCTTGTGCATTGCCGGGAAATGGAAACATTGTATTCTTACGCTAGTGATTAGTTCCGTTGTGTGTTAAGCTCTCACAATCAGCAATGATTTTATTTTAAAGAGAATGAGAAAATTATAGACAGGATGTAAATATAAATACGTGACGTTGGGGCTCTCTAAAGGTACAATAACCAAGACACTTAACCCAGTGATCATCATAAATTAATTAAAAAAACACATTCTTTCACTCAGAATGTTCGTTCTTGTATGAAAGTATACAGAAAGCAATATTTAAATTGTATGTTTAACACGTTATGTAATATTCTTTTAGTAAAGATTCAAACTTCTGCACATAACAGAGAAAATAGAAAATTGGCGACTACATTTGATATATAATTCCTCCGTGTGGAAATTTGACTTCAGTAAAGTTCTGACATTTTTCAAACAGACACAGAGTCTAGTCGTAACATATTACTATGTACAATTTTCTATAATGGATTGAAATGTATTATTTTATTTTAAATACAAATTGGTTACAATGTAGTGAAAACAAATGTCTCAACAGTGATGTTGTGGTACAAAAAAAAGGAAAAATATTATATAACTGTGAAACATTACAAAAATTTAAAAAAAAAGTTGCCATCAAAACAATGAAAGTATTTGCGATAAACAAGATCTACAGCCAATGAAAAACCCGGAAGTAATCATAGTCTGCTTGATTTGAGAATTTTAACTGAAAAAATTACTAGATCGTCACATAAATTCTCTAACACACGTGCACCAAAATACCTCACACATACCCTTACACTCGCGTGCATCAAAACATACATGGTCTCACACACGCCAGCATCAAAACACCTACACACAAACTCTTGCACACGCGTACTGACCCAAAACACCTACACACATAGCCTTACACACGCCAGCACCAAAACACCTACAAACATTCCCTCACACACGCCAGCACCAAAACACCTACACACATAGCCTCACAAACGCCAACACCAAAACACCTACAAAAATTCCCTCTCACATACCAGCATCAAAACATCTACACACAAACTCTTACACACGCGTACTGACCCAAAACATCTCCACACATAGCCTTACACACGCCAGCACCAAAACACCTACAAAAATTCCCTCACACACGCCAGTACCAAAACACCTACACACATAGCCTCACAAACGCCAGCACCAAAACACCTACAAACATTCCCTCACAAATGTCAGTACCAAAACACTTACATACATACTCTTACACACGCGTGCACACATACTCTTACACACGCGCGCACCAAACACCTACACACATAGCCTCATAAGTAAATGATGCAATATAATTATGTAAAATTGCAGTCTGTAAAATTTTGTTTCCATTAAAATATTTTAAAAAAGAAGCCTTATGGCATGCGCTACGTAGAACCACGGCCAAAAGAAACCCCAAAAAGATTTTCTGTTTGATGAAAAAAAAACAACAACAAGATCACATAGACCCATCAATAAACATGCACGTGTATAAGGAAATAGTGTATGCTAGAACAAAACCATGTCTCTATTAGATATTTACATACCATGTTCATTGAGTCAATAATTGTGGGGAAATTCAATGAGGATATTTCATGGTTAACAAATTCGCGTGATAAACACATACTAAGGTCTCAGAAACGAAAAATGCAGTTAGTTTGACAAAACTTCAGATGATGATCTAGTTAAATGGTAGCTTCTGTCTACTGTTTCTCAATATTTTTCTTAATAAGATTTTGATTTACCTAATTCTGACAAATTTGAGATCATATTAATGTAGTTAGCCTTCAAGATTATTTTGAATATGATTGATAAAGTAGTTTTCAAGATTACTTAGCTTATTTCATATACTTTCTAATTCTGTTGAAATTTTTGCCGAAAGTTGTCAAATTTCAGTTTAAGACATCCATTAAGGAGTCATTGTAAGACAATTGCCAGTTCTTTTGATATCAAAATTGTAATTTTTCTTATCTTCTAAGGATAATATATACATACAGGGTTGTTGGTGACCAATTTAGTTAAATAAGGCTTACTTTAATTTTTTAAACTTCAGTGCCTGAAAGTCCTTTTAGAAGTTTACAATAGTGGTTTTAATTTGTTTCGTTTCATTGATTAATCGTGTTGTTTCCATTTCTTTGTTGTTTCGTTTCATTGATTAATCGTGTTGTGTCCATTTCTTTGTTGTATTAACTACACACGTTTTCAGACTCAAATTTCCTTTTTGTTTTTTTAAACCATTGTGAATTTGCTATTTACCACTGAATTAAAGGAACAAATAACAATTCCTGCCCGGGTCATAGTTTGTTTCTGTCATGAGTGTGAGTGACAATTACTTTTAGATAATTATCATTGACGTCATTTAACAAATGAGGAAGTCTAAATTCAAAAGAGACAATTTTCAGAAAAATATAAATAAAATTCCAAATTTTGTCTATTTATAAATCATAAACTATAACCTACATCGTTACATAGTACGAATAAAGTACAATGATATTTCTGACAATTTGCTTCAAAGTTTCCGCTTTCTGGTGCGTTCAGACGTTACCGGTTTATACATTATTCAATAAGCCCATGCTGTGTCAAAGCTCAATTTTGACAACGCATATGCCGTTTTTGAATCTTCAATTAAAACACATTTTTCATCAAAGTATTGAATATGTTACCGCCGGGGACTAGGTAATAAAAATGACAAATGTAATCACTATTTCTAGGAAATAAAAGCATAAAGTATTGCTTAAGGTTAATGAAGGTCTCATTTATGATTGACATTATTTGTTACATTTGCGTTTTAATTTTGCACACGTCACAACACACATAGATCTACGAAAGCTTGTTCATGCCATTTTGAATTTTTAAAACTGCATTATGTTTTTCACATTTTTCTGATTTTTTTCCAATATATATTTTTTTAAAAAATAGATAACTTCTAATCACGATCCGTGAGATTCATTTTCTAAAATTTCATTTCTATTAGCTTTAAATAAACGAAATCCTCTAACGGGTTGGTCAATGTTTAACGATGATTATTATGAGCTTGGAGCATGCGCACTGATGTACGGGGACTCCTAATGAATCGAAGGTGAAACCTTAATCTTAGTACAAATTAAAATCGTTTGTAAGACTTGAAAATTCTTCCAAACGATTTAGAAAATCGTTTGTTTGTACGGTTTTAAAAGTCGTTAGTAACAATTTAAAAACCGTCTGTACTATTTAATTTTTTTTACTTTGAAAAATGGCACTAACAAGCTTTCGTACACTATCACTATTATACTTTATTTAAAGCTTATACACCGTGACACTGCAGATTAAGTTAAGTATTTTCTTATGTTAAAATAACAATAAATTTGTATTTTGAAAGATGTAAGAAATGTTAAAAGGCAACGCCAATTTCAATAATTTTATTTCAATGTTTTTATTTCAATGTTTATTTTAAATGGGTCTTTCTCAAAAAAAGTCAGTTATATACAATTCTTCTCTGAATTTCACGTAGCTTATTTTATACAGTACAGTGATCGTTGTAATTCTGCATTTTTAATTTTAATAAGCTATCCGATACGGATTATTTTTGCAACTTTTTCTAAACACATAAATTATATAATTATTATCATAAATCCCTGACTCTGGACGGGCACTAAAAAGAATGTTTAGTGGTGTGGTTTTGGTACAACTGTGATCCCCTAACCATCCAATGAGTTTACTGCCAAAGATTTATATATATGCCCATTTCAAAATTTTTAAAAAAGTTTATTTTATCACATAATTCACCAACAACCCCGTGCGCGTACATTTATTTAAAATAAAACAAATAATAAAAAGTAAAGGAAATCTTAAAATCTATAAGACAATGGGTGGAAAAATACAGTATAATCTGTGTATAAAGACCACCCAGAGAACTGAACAAAAGTGGATTAATAGACAGGTGGACTTTATATAGAGGGACACTTTTTTCTAGGTAACATTGTAATTTCAACCTTTCGGGCATGGTTTGTCTATTTGAAAACCATGTGTAAAACTCTTAACAAGTGATAAAGAATTATTTTGTTTTACATTATTTTCAAAATTATCCTCATCTTGAACATCAGCCTAAAATTAAAAAGAATATACTATCATAATATTAATAATATTTTACATTATACATAAAAACATACAAAATAGTTTAAAATTCGATACGGGTTAAGGGTTATTGTTTTTTATTCTATTCTACAAAAAAATGTACAAACAATGATGAAAGAAAAAAAGAAAAAAAGTTGATATATTTAAAAATACATTTTAAAAAAAAAATTTGCATATAATTAATCAATGTCATCTTTTTGTTATGCAAAAAGCAAATACATAACAAAGTTATTCTCAGAGCTTTAAATTAAATAAATCAAATTTCATTATAATTCATTCAATATTTTCAGATAAACTATGTTTTACTTTCGTTCCACCTATCTGATTTATGGGATTTCAGAGAAACTTTTTTGCGTCAATCGAATCAATATTATTGTAGGGCTTGATTTATTTATCTACGTTTTATGTTGATTATAATAATAATAATAATAATAATAATAATAATAATAATAATAATAATAATAATAATAATAATTATTATTATTATTATTATTATTATTATTATTATTATTATCATTATTATTACGTATGAACTTTAATTTGTGCACAAGATATATGTAGTAACTAATTAGTTACTTCATATGCTTAAGTAGCAAAAGAAAGTCATGGGCATTATTCTAAAAATGTAACTAGATAGCAAAAAATAAGTAATAGATGATGAAACATTGAGCTTAAATGTTAACGACACAGCTTACTATTTCCCGATTGATTAAATATAGATCTAGATGATTAATGCAAAATCTAAATACGTTTCGTAGGAAGTGATTCGAGCCCCAAACCTTTGCACATAAAGCAGCGTGGTAAATTTTGCCTAAAATTATCGATGGCTACAGACATAATTTAACGTCTTGAAGATGTTAATAAGGTTCGAAATGTAAAGTAACCGTTGCAAAATAAAACAATATAAAATAATGTAAAGCTCGAATTAAAGGACGAATTAATTCGAAGAGAATGCCAGAGAATAAGCTAAGCGGGATGGGTAATACTAAAATGGTAAATGTGTGAATTCAAGTTTTTAAAAATGATAAATGTGTGAATTCAAGGTTTTAAAAATGGGGTAAAATGTATGTGTGAATTCAAGTTTTTAAAAATGATAAATGTGTGAATTCAAGGTTTTAAAAATGGAAAGATCTGCGACAACGCCGATTAAGCATGCATGTAGAAGAAACACACCTGAATTAGTTTTAACATTATATTGGGATTCTTTTTTTCTTTTTCCAGAGTATATTTCCTAACAGGTATGATGCTATAGCTTCTTTACACGAGAGTGAGAGGACCACAATAGCTGCTCATGGCGGACCAAACTTTCTCGGATGGCATCGTGTATACCTACTTATGTAAGTAAAATATATAACAGAAAGTGTAATTTATAACTATCAATAACAGTCGTTATAGTTGGGCATCCTCAACAGTACTTAACAAATGGACATTACTAAAGTACCAATTCGAAGTTGTTGGATTGTATAATTAGTGGTAATAATTTGTATGGCCTGTATTATCATCCACATGTATTGTTTAATGTTAATGAGTATGTTGGGCTATTGCTAATTACATATTAAGTTGCTAATTTCTTTTTTTTAATTGAGAAGCCGTATGTCATTCTTTGTAATCCAATAATAATACTATTTGGAGATGTTCATCAAGTTGATCTAAAATTAGTTAAGAATTATAAATAGCCTACTCTTACAAGCATAGATGATTGCTGATAAATTATCCATCAAATTGGCGTCGTTGCTTTGTATCCTTCAAAAAAGGAAAGATTTCCAGAGACTTGAATTAAAAGGGATAATTTAAAAGTGGCCTTACGTAAAAGGTTACTTTAAGTAAAAGACGCCAATGCTTAGTTAACTTAGTAAGAAAAGTCAATGCTTGACGATCTTCAACAAAAAGTCGTCACTCCCTGGTAACCTTCGATAAAATGCGTTATGATTTGGTGACTTTCAGTACAAGGCATCATTGCTTGGTTACCTTCAGTAGATAGCGTCACTTTTTGGTGACTTTGAGTATATAATTCACTGTTACCCATCACGCAGGTTTTGTCTTCAGGTTATATTGCACGTTTTAGTAGGTTGTTAATAAAATGCAACCGGTAAAATTAATGTTGTACTTTAAAAAATTAATAAATGATGTATTCATTGTCCGTCTTAGCCGTCAAACTGCCAAATATGATTAACAATACTGTTATTTATTATTATAGGCATACAGTTTGTGGTTTAATATTGAACTTCTACGATTGATTTAAATTTTACCATGTCTCATTGGACTTTTGCGGTTAAATATTTTTATGACATTTGTTATAACTTTATTACCGTTCATTTTCTTATTGTAAAATAATTCATATTTTTATACTTTTTTAATCAGAAAGTAAAGTAAATGTGATTGAAATTCTCTTGGCGTCATCAATACTTAATATATAATGATATATATGTTGATTTTTTACTAATTAATAGAATATATTAAATAAAAAAGAAAATTTATGAATAATAATGCGTTTTTTAAAATTAATATTTAGGTGTTATCTTTAAAGCAGAAATTCCCTTTAATGTTATAAGTATATAAAAGTACTGTATCTAAACATTTTTGGTCTTTCGTTATGCTTTATCGATGAAAATCCGGAATTTTGGTGCGATTTTCGTCTCTATTGAAAATCTCAAATATTTGTACTAAATATTTAATAATTTTATTCTTGGCATTTAAAATACCGGTATTAAATATCTGAGTTTGGGGTAAATGTTAGTAGGAAAAAATTGCAATTAAAACATTTATATTTGACAACAGTCAATGCAAAATTAACTTAAATTTTAAAAAAAGGAATGAAGAAAATTGTGACTTAATAACACACACACACACACACACACACACACACACACACACACACACACACGCGCGCGACGCGTGTGTGTGTATCAATCAACATGATGAGAGATCTGTTTGTTCAATAATAAAGTAATAAATCCTCTGAACTTGGTAATAATCATCTTCCTACAAACAAAGTACTCGTTAGAAACAAAATTTCGGGAGCCAAGAGAAGATTAATCTTCTATTAATATGATTTCTTCTTTTAAATGCTTCGTGTAACCCCCCCCACACACACACACACACACACACACACCCAACCCCCCCCCACACACACACCCAACAGCCCCCCCCCCCCACACACACACACCTTGAAGCAATCATGTTTATGAAAACAAACTTTCTTATTAATAAAGCTAAATGGAATTCCTCAGAGGTCCAGAAGATACCTCATAGCGTTTGTGCGGGACAATTATTTTGTTGGCAATGGGATCGCATCAAGTGACGTTCCCTGTAAAAACGACGTTTTTCGGGAATATTTGACGTAAACGTTATCCATTTAATTCCGCACAAACGTTAATAGGTATTGATCACGTGGTACACTGGCGAGTTCCACTGATATTAATTAGACAGCAGAAATAAAACTTCAAAATTTATAGAATATGAATAAAAAAGAAAGAGTGAATTTACTTATTTATGGTAATTTATTCCTTTTTTAAGATTTGAGAATGCACTGCGGGAAAAGGTCCCGGATGTAACCCTTCCTTACTGGGATTCCACACTGGATGCTAAAATGAGGAACCCCATGGAATCGATTATATGGAGTGAGCAGTTTATGGGAAATGGTGACGGCATAGTTAAAACCGGTCCTTTCGCAGACTGGCAAACAAGATCGGGTCCACTGACACGGAATGTTGGTATGACGGGTCAACCGTTTAGAAAACATATTATACAGAATATTCTAAAGAAATCTTTTGTTGGAGATATTACCGAACCTCATGCGGTGCCTGATAATAACCTTGAATTCCACCACTCTGAAGGACATTTGTATGTTGATGGACAGATGGGAGCATTGGCTACGGCATCACAAGATCCAATCTTCTTCTGTCATCACGCCTATGTTGATCATGTTTGGGAGGTGTTCAGAGAGAAACAGCGGATGGATGGTATTGACCCGACTACAGATTATCCAATGGTGGTAAATCATACCACACATCATGCCGAGGCTCCGATGGGTTTCCGAAATATGCTTAACATTGATAGTTTCCAAAACCATATGATTGAGGGTATATATTCGTATGAACCAGTGCCAACGTGTCAAGTTGGTGAGCAACATTGTAACTCACCTTATATAAGATGTGTTTCAATGGGAAATAATGCCGAGTGTGTTTCCGCAGAACGCCCTCTTTGGACCAGAAGACCAAATCTTAATATACAAAATATGGGTCCAAATACGGTAGTCCAACAAACTCCGATGATGACGATGAACAATATGATGGGTGGTAATAATATGTCGATTTCCGTAGAAGTCAGAAGAATACCTGTGTCTAAATTCGGGATGAATGGAGAGGAAACATTTTTGCAGATGTCACGACCATTATCAAATAACGGTATACCAGACTGGCTATCACATTCGACACCACAGGAAATGCTGAATAGGAGAAAATCTGCAGATATGTTTGCTGGAATGCAACATGCACGTCCAGCATGGCTTTCATCACAAGCGTTTCGTAATAGCATGGCTGATGGCGTGATGGGAAGGACTTCTGAAACAACAGGGATGAGTACAATGACTGGTATTCCTTCAACTGATATAAATAATGGAATGCAGAATGGAGTAATTAGCATTGGTAATCCAATTAACAGACCGTTTCAGAATACCTTTAATATAAATGGGCGTAGTGATAGTCGACAGTGGGCATATATACCCGTGGCTATATTTTACAAACGCCCTCCTGGCTTTGCAGGTTATCAAGCGTTTCCAGTAATAGATGGAAAACCGATGGTGAAACAAGACGTTTTCTCATCAAAATCTTTCAGTGATTTAAACAAGCAGCTTAAATCTGGAAATCCTGCTTACTTCATGAACTGTCAGTCAGGAAAGCAGAGTGCAGGAGCCGTATTTGTCAGCAGTACCGGAATAAATTATATGGGGAAATATAAAGAGTATGCAGTTGTTGATCATCGAATGCCAATATCTGTCTCTACGGTTTTTATAGGCGTTAAGAATCCTCAGAGAGGCGCATCTGATGTGATGATTTCAGCCTCCGACTCGTGTGGAAGAGTTTGTAAACCTTATTGTAGAGTATCCGGGCCTCAAGGAGAAGTCAGTCAGCCATGTTCGGGAATGTTGAGAGTCACAAGCGACATGCCAAAACTGTTTGGAGACAATTTCGGTGAAGCGATTATGGGAGCATGGAATTTAGGAAACGAGAAAAGCTGTCCTGGCTTAAACGTCAACAGTGTGTATTTGTCATTTTATTGTAATTATGAAGAACAATGGCCGTTTCCAGGAAAGGTGAAACCCGTGATGGGCGAATTTGTTCAGAAACCTATATCACCGCCACAGCCAATGAAAATGCCGATCCCGAAACCTCAACAACAACAACAACCAACACCAGTTGCACAGCAACAGTTTTTGATACAACAGATGCAAATTAGAGAAAGACAAAAACAAATGCAGATAGCACAGCAACAGCAAATGCAACAACAGCTTCAAATACAGCAACAACAACAACAACACATACAAGTACAACAGCAACAACAACAACTGCAACAGCAACAACAACAACAACAGATACAAAGAATAATTCAACAAGAAAGACAACAACAAATGGTTCAGACACCGACAATGAGTTTTATGCCGTTTGCAGGTTTGTAAATTGTAAATTCACTTTTTTCTGTTTTCTCTTTTTTTCAATTGTTGGATCCATTTAGACCATTTTTGTTGAATTTTCAATGGTATTATGATTTTTGAAATAGAAAGGACTCTCAAATTTCCCTATACATCAGAACTAAAATTTTGTCTGGTTTGATTGATCAGCGTTTTTTGAGTCGCATTTTAAAAATTTAATGAAGATGTCACCTACAGATTTTTTCAGGACATTTATGTCCTTATTAGTAAATGATGAAATGTCATTAATTGTTAATTTAGAATAAATAGGCATTATGTAGTGTTTTTAAAAGAACTCGCGTGGTATAAACTACAAATAAAACCATTCGGGTGACAATCAGTCAGTTGAGTGCTGTGCAGTTTAATTTTTTTATATTCTGTAGGAACAATAAATGTTCCCTTGGAGCTTTGTATATGACCTTTGATCTTGACAGAAATAAAAGTCACCTTAAAATTAAAGTCCATGCTTAGATGTACATTCCTCAAAGATTGATTGCTTGTGAACACACAAAATACATTAGTTTGTCAAAATTCTTCAGAATAAAAATATTCTACAAGCCACGTTAAAGTATTAAATCATCAATGTGATTTATGATGTGCCCAGATCTTGACAATTAAAAATCAAGCGGAAAACGTGAACAGTTTCTTAAATTGTCTCTATCAATATGCGTAGGAATATTTAGTTATATTTATTTTTGTTATATTTAGTTATGAATAGATCATTAACGGTACAGAAAAGCGAAAATTGTTTATTTATCAAAAAAAAGTTTATTTAATTTAAAAAAAATAAATGAAAAATTCTCAAAAGCCGGTATCATCTAAGCCTGTATTTAAAAAGTACAATCTCCGGCTTTTTGTGGTCATTCACCTGGTCATGTCACAATGTCAATGCAAGTGCATTTTAGCAGAAATGAAAATTAAATCTTACTGGCGATATAAACAGTTCCATTTGCTTTTTATGAAGATTTTTATGAAGTAGATTACTTTGAAATATAGCAGATGTCAATTGACTTATATGATGGTTCTAAATGTATCCATTCTAATGTAAATAAATAAATAAATAAATAAATAAATAAGTAAATAAATAAATAAATAAATAAAATAGTTTTTTTCAACATGAACTGACGTAAAAGTCCCCTATTATCACTATTTTATTCAATATATAACAAAAATACCTGTTTGATTTCTGTGTGCCATATGTGCATATTTCGGAAATTCCTCATCAGTGAAACTAGGGACCGAAAAGTTTGATAGATAAAAAACCTAAGCCAAACAGTTGAAAATTTTCTGAATCTAAAGTTACAAAATTATATAAATCCAAATCAAGTTAAAGAATGATTTGCAATGAGGGAACAAACCTTAGTCTTAAATAAATTTAAAGATGTTATTTCGAGGTTTATGTCGAAATACGTATAATAACCTAAATGTTTAATACAAAGTCGACATAATCATAATGAAAAGGCAAATAACAAAGCACTTAAACTATCTCTATGTCTAGACTCTGTTAGCAAAAGTAAAGATATGTCATCTTATCTATTTGCGATTTTGTATTTTTACGATTATTTCTATGTCATAGTCGCATATCAATTTGATATCAACTGATTTAATTATTTAAGCACGAGCAATCATTTCTGTTTCTTTTTTAACTTCCTTCCATCCTTTTCTAGCAACACTAATTAAGAATACAATTATATGCTCAGAAAGATTTAAAGAAATTCTGACTGGTTCAAGTTAAAAATGACATCTGCGAAAACCATTCATAGTGGATATGGCAATTTAAATACTTGTTCGAGTTTTTATTATTATTATTATTATTATTATTATTATTATTATTATTATTATTATTATTATTATTAAACATTAGTGGTCGATTGTGTGCGTGATTTGCAAAACAGTATAATGTTTATACTGATTCCGTGTTTTTTTAATCCCTTTTCAAAGAATTTTAACAACACTTATATAAATCAAAAACAAAAACCCTGACATATATTTTTTTTTATTCCAGTATGTAATGTTGGATCTGGATGTATTGTAAGACAGCCCTGCGGCGCATGTGCCCCAAGATCAACCATAAAATGTGAAAACACGTGTTCAATGTATGGGAGATGTTTTGGCGGGAAGTTTCATATACAGAGGTGTAGAGAGGGAGGGATGTTTAGTAGACAGTTTGGTCGATGTATACCCGGAACATGCCCTGAGGAGGAACGGTCACCGTTTGCTGCAGGAAGTGGCGGACAAAAGACGAGCGATGGTGACTGAGTTCACCTGACTGTTTTTATTTTAAATATAATTAAGAAGTGAAAACGATTTTAATTTTGATTAAAATTTTTATTTACAAATATTGACAGACATGTGTGTTTGAAAAACTTTTTAATTGACAAGAGTCATATCAATAGTTATATAGGCTTAATAGAAAATCTCAAAATTATGCAAATTTAAAACTTTATATATATATATGTTAATTGAAAAGTATAACATATTTTCGGACAATACTACCTATAAATTAAAGTACTATTAAATACCCACGTGTATGTAAAATATTCAGTTTAAACAGGTGTTAAAACCACAATAACATTAAAAAAATCTCGAACATTGGGTTTCCACATGACAAAACATTTAGCGATTGACACTACATTGTACAGGTTTTATTATGCACTTGTATAATAATTTTGTTTTATTCTTTATCAAAAGGTGCAAGTCGGCCAATAGGTATCAGAATACTCTTGTTGAAAGGTACCAGAACTTTAACTTCAATATCTGTCTTAAGAATCCATATTTGTTTTCATATAAACATTTTTTTCTGTTCATGGCCTGTTATCGTCGAGTCAAGATGGTGATCAGAAAGCTTTAGAAAACCAACGTCCTTCGGCAAGCGAAATGACAAACTTTCTTACACTAGCATCTGCCCAAGCGAAATTCGAACTTGAGCAGTAATAGGCAGATATCCATCCATAAGCACGCGCTATAGACCAATCGGCCATCGAGGCCCCTAGGTTTCATAAGGTATGATAATCTGGTTAGTTATGATTAAGTCTTAAATATGGCACAACGTGCGTTTTATAACAACTGACTAGACTCCCCATAGCACTGCAGTTTAGCGGTAAGGGTTAAATAAAAAGTTTACAAATTAAAATACAAATGTAAATAAATTACTTATTTATTACAATAAACTTTATTATTCTGTGAAAAAGCCAAGGTTAAAAGGTTTATTATTATGATCATCAGCAATTTTTCAACTTTTTGCGTTAAGAGAAAGTGTATTGACCTCTTGTCTTATAACAAGTTCATGAATGCGCGAGATGTTTAATGGTTTACCTCGTATTAGCGCCAAATTTGGGCAATCTTACCGTGCAAGCTATAGTGCCAATAAGCTGCAGCAGGCAAGCATACTCTTCGACCAATCAAATTATGACATCAAATAAACCAGTTGATGCTCTGTTTTCTTAATGCTGTGCATCAACCGAACAAACATTATCTGAAATTGAAGCCTTACGTTTGATCCGGTTGGTGTTCAACCCATAACCTCCTCTCACTATGCCCTACAGCTGAGCCAACAAAGCGGTCTACAGATAAGTTTAGGGGAATTTAAGTTAAGAAATGATTTTATCTGAAAGAGCATTTGTTAAATGTTGCCCACGTTTTCCTTCATACATATGTATTATGATTGCTGAATTGAAGAACATACGAGCACAACCTTTGTTTAAATAAATAAATGAAAAAAAAATTAGGGTCAGTTTACAAATAATGAAGCTGCATATTTACAACATATTTTCATTTTATTTGCTGCTGGTATATGTTTATCAATATTTAACTAATTAATTATAATAATACTAATAATAACATGGCCAAACTTGTATTTTAAAGTTAATAAAAATTTGATTTAATGTTTGGCGAAAAAACACATTGCACTTTTCTTTTAAAGGCAAAAATATTGACGCCTGGCGACAGTGTTTATCGTGCATACAAGCTATTTTGCCATTTATTACATAAAAGAGCAGACGACATGTTTTTGTAATCACCTAAGAATAATGAGATTGTATGAATAAAGGTATTTGGTATGTTTTTAGAAATATGCCTTTTGTGTTTTAGTCAAATCTTTTCTTAGACACACCTTCGTACTTGACGACCGTGACAGTTTGAATTGCACATAAAATACGAAATAAATGAACTTTTGTATTATGGAATGTTCCTTGATTGTACTTTTGCAACTGGAAGCCATGTCTACAGTTCACAGGTAGAAGGTTTATTAACTAGGATTTTTAAGACACTGGTTAAGTCTTGATAATATATTGATAATTGTAGATCAATTAGTGTTAGGCAACCTCGGTGGCTACGTGGTAGAGCGGCCTCCTCGACGTCGGGAGGTTTGTTCCCGGTCGTGTCACAAAGAAGACAAACTGCTTCCTGGCCTGGCCCTCGGTAATAAGAGAACAGAGTATCGACTGGTTCACGCGGTGCAAAGATAATGTACTGGCAGAGTGGAATACTTGTTTGTGCCATGCCGAATCGGTGAGCTAGCACCTTATCGCCCTGAATACGCACTGGTACACGGCAGACAATAATACAAGCTCATTAACGCATACACAAACTTTTTTAGATTAATCCATGGAGATAAATAACCTTCGTGAATAGATGCACAATTGCTGATGTGATGTTAAACAACATTACAACCAACCAATTAGTAAGGTAAACACACCACGGAACATGTTACTGCAGTGTCCGTTTAGAATCGAAAAATTTAATATCAATTGCCCCATAGTGAGTTTGTTTTGACTTGTTGAGATCTGATAAATTACTGGTTTGTGGCTCTGGTCTTTGGTTGCGTTTTGATATTGCAAAGTGCATGCTTCATGATTGCAATTTTGCAACAGGTCATACATCAAACGATACGACACAATAAAAGTATATTTTAAAACATGACACACACAAAAAAAATAAATAAATAAAATAAAACCGCTTATGCAACCACTAACACCTCAAACTACAAATACATAAGCCATCAAGAAGACGACACAATAAAATTAAATGACAAAAATACCATAGCAACAAAGTACAAACTAATGATATACAACTTATGTATTACACGACACGGTGAAAAAAAAAGAGAGTTGTACTTCATGCTTTTGTATAATGTTTTGTGAATAGCATAAAAGGATGTATAACTTGATCAAGTACGTTACATTCTACAACAAATACATTTTAAATTTCACACGCCCTGGCCTAGTCACTATTGTGCACACACGTCAAGCGTTACCATGGTAACTGGATAAAAGTCAATTTACTAGTTTAATTGACTGAACTCATTTGTGCATCTGTATATAAAATTAATAGCATGTCACTTATATTTTGCCCTTTTTGATTGAAACATCAGGAAAACGAACGTTAACTTTTGAATTTGAATTATAAAGTTATAAATCTTAAATGTTTTATGGCTGCGTTTTGTTAATTTTTTCTTTCTTTCTTTCTTTCTTTTTTCTCTTGTGTAAAACACGTCTGTGGATAATGATGATAAAACGTTCTAGCTGTTTGGAAGTAAACTATTGTTTACAATTTTCTACATTGTTTGTTGAATCAAATAACCTGCATATTCGCCCTATCTCTATGAATTGAAAAAATGGTCTCGGTGGCTTAATGGTTTTAAGCGCGCTTAAGAAATACAGTGCCTCTCACCGCCTTGGTTCGAATCTCGCTCGTAATGTGAGAGATTGTCAGTTGGTTTGTCGAAGGTCGGTGGTTTTCTGCGAGCACTCAGGTTTCCTCCATCATTCCAGGACTGACCGCTTAATTATAAGCAAAGCAATCTTTCCTGTGGCGTTAAACACCATTTATTCAACAAGGATCAACTTTATATCTCGAAAGTTGTTGTAAACGAAGCATAAATGATTCTAAAAGTATTCTCTTCGGCTTCGATCCAATTTCGGTTAATTATTTCAAACAAAATTTAGAAGCCTCTGCTGGGAAGTATCCAATTGACGAAAGCATACCTTGAATTCATACAATTCATTACAAAACTCCTAACTTTGAACGATAAATTGACATAATGACAAAATATATACATTGGTGTTGGTCCTCACTTAATAACATGTCAGCACAATAAGAGATGATTCATACCAACATTATTTACATTTTAAGGATTCATTAAAAATAAGATCCGGTAGGTCTTGCTTCATCACCAGTTTTTATTTATGCTAGTACATGCACATCTTTAGATAAATTTACTTGTGGTTCTTCTACGTGAGCAATAGAACTGACAAAAATAGTGTCTCTTTGTCATTAAATTATAATAAATATTGACGTCATTTAGGATACAAAAGTGACTTAAAGTTTAAAATTTGCGAAATTTTGTCAGTTTAAAAAATATTTGTGTAATTTGGTATGACGGGGGTTTTCAGGCTAGAAACTAAAAATCGACATCATTCATTTTCACAAAAGTGACTTTAATTTTTAAAAAATAATCGTTTTATTATTAATAGCCTGCCTGTTGTGGTTATTTAGAAGTATTATTGTTGGTTAGAAGACGTGACAATTTTAGTGACTCAGGTATGAATATACCGCAACCTGATTCTTAGTAAAAGTTATTTTTGTGAATCAGGAAAATTTAAAAACGGATATATATATAAATATATATATATATATATATATATATATATATATATATATATATATATATATATATATATATATATATATATATATATATATATCATGTACCATGTTCGTTCAAAATCTGCAGTTTAAAAACTATGGCATCTGCCTTGAGCATTGTCTTTTTAAAATTCATTTCTCTTATAGTTTTATTTTTAATTTTAATTTTTATTATTTTTATTTTTTTATTTTAACAGATTAAAATGAATTGTTTTTACTTTTTACACCTGTAGTTATTGGTATTCTATTGTGTGAAGCAGATTTGTTTTTAACATAAAGTTGTAACAGAGAAAAAATAAAGTGATTGTTTCCATTGTTTTTAACATTCAAAAAAATAATTCTGAAGATAAATCATATTTAATTTAATTTTGATAAATTTATATGACCCCAAATATTTTTTATCTTTGTTGTAAGCTTGCACTTAGTACTTCACAAAATACTGTTGGAAATTTTTTTTCGTTATGATGGATGGTTGAAAAAATAATGAAATACTAAAAAAAAAAGATAAAAAGAGATTCCCTTGTAACAGTGTCCAATATTATAAACCCCTGAACCTCTGCAGAAAACAAAAGAAAATTTTTTTTATTGAGTTACCATTAATATTTAATAAAAGGCAGCTGAAGGTAAAATGATAAGAAATGTTCTTGACACTTGCCTGTAATTAAAATCTATAATAAAATATAAGGAAATAAGTTTTAATAAGCCATAAATTGCTATTGTGCAGGGGTAACCACAATTCATCAATCAAGGAAACCAATTTTTACAATACAAGGGAAGGGAGAGTTTTTATTGGGCGGAAAAAACATAAAATTACCCAATAAATCAATAGTAAATATTACCATAGTATTATGAGGTAAAAAGAGTACAAATCTTGTATTACGAAAACAATTTGTAGCAACATACAAAGAAAGCAAGACACCACAGACCACAAAGCAAGAGATTATTTTGTAGTTAAACCAAGCGCCTGTCTACATTCGGGAGATCAGGAGTTTGATATTTTTGTGCCTTTATATATCTTACGTCTTGCTTGTTTCTGTCAATATTATACCGTTTATCGGGTCAGGCATGATCCATATCTTGTCAGTTTGAGAGTTCCTTTATCAGCGCCAATAACGAACGTCTTGTTAAAACACATCATTATTATTACAGACACTTTTTGACAAATATATGAACACAGTTGAATAGTAGAGTTAAGTAATGGTGTTTAACGTTCCAATGAAGAATATTTCACTTATATCGAAACGTCGCCAGCTATAGGCGAAAGTGCAGAAATTTTGCCTGTGCGTTGTGGTGATGGCATTATACAGTGCCACGCCTGCCATGACACGGGACCTCGTTTTTTAAAGTTCTCATCCGAAAGAACCGTGACTTTCATTTCGAAATGTCAAGTGCTTGGCGAAAGAACGGTTACTACCCACTTTCAAGTCTTGAGTCAGACCTGGTCAGGGTTCGAACCCATGACCTCCCACTTACGAAGCGAGCACTCTACTAACTGAGCTAATGCAGTGAACACAAGTGAAGATGTTGTGATAATAAAACAAATACTCCAATTCTAGAAACATCTGTCTAGTTGCTTTGTTTGACGAAAATTGATAGAAAGTTTTATTGATTATGATTTTGTCACAAAACGACGGTATTTCCGGTACCACAAGCTAACCGTTAGTGGTATGAAGACTATAAAAATTAATGTGTTGTAAGCGGCCTCGTGTCTACCCTGCTCAGTAATGAGGTACACTGGCCTGGCTTTGGCAGGCTGTAATTGGTAAATATATGTCATATCTCATGTGATTGAAATTTTTGAACCAAAAAAGTATATTTTGTACATAAAAATGATAAAATTACTCGGCAAAAATTATTTAAAAATATTTATTGGATTTTATTAGATCATAACTGTTTATAATGAAATTGCCATGATATGCAGTGCAGATCAGACCCCACATGCTTACATCCTGTGATAGCTAAAAAATTCCATGGTCATGCTGGGGTGTACCGTTATGGATTATACTTCTACAAGATTGTAGTTTATCATGCTAAATGTACGGTGCTCAACGAATATTATGAACGTAGGAAATCAGCACCCAAATTTGTACTATTTAACATTGCGGCCGATTGTTTTTTTAATAGACTTTCTACCTAGTCTTTTATCGAATTCAAATTGATTTTAAGAAAATTGTTGGGATAGATAACTATATATAATGTTATCATGGCCCATTTTTTATCATACACGGGTGATTCGGAAAAAATAACGCGAAATCAGTTTAACAGAAAGTCCATGTTGGAAGTTCTTCGTCCAGAACTATTCTTAAGGTATAGACTGTCAATTTGAATGCTTCTACGTACAACGTATGTAGTAGTCTTCATTCGAGGTCAGTAAGATATAATGGTCACAGAGTGTTGTTGTCCTTTTATTTTACATAGATCAGTTAATTTAATATATGGATTTAACAAACCCTGCATAATTCAAATAAGATACTATGTATCTTATTGTATTTCCTATTGTTCTTTCACAAAAGATAATTGTTTACTGTAGTTTGTTACATTTGCAATTGCCAAAACATGTTAGTTTTGTTGCATTTTCTAAATTTATTTGATTTCATGATGTAAAAAAGTTTGTCCTTCCAGTATTAGTACTCGTATTATGAACGATTAACCTGGCAAATCAAACTGGATGGAGTAGGGTTTAAAATATTAGCTTATGATTCTGGCTCATCAAACATCTTAAGAAACTTTTTTGAAAATCTGTTTTACCTTTAATCTCGTATAATTGTCATTAAAAACCGCTTCAATTGCTGAGTAGTAGAGCGTCAGCGGATCCCGACCGGATTATATAGATTATACATAAGATTGCAAAATTTTAAATATCGTTTCTTGCCTTGTGCTTGGCATAGAAGAATTGAGTATCGACTGTTTTACTCGGTTCTAGGATAATGGAATGGGGGAATGGAATGTTCTTTTGTGGCATACTGACTAGGGAAAATAGCATCTTACAAAAATGTCGCCATGTGTGCACTCTAGTACATGGAAGGCTATAAATCACACTAACAAATAATATGCATACACGTACTTTTATAAGATTACATCATGAATAACTCTGCTTTCGTCACGAATACCTGCAAAATTACTGTTGCGACATTTACCAACGATGCGACAACAACTTCAACATAAGTCTTCAAAACTGACTTCTTGTTACAAGACTTTTCCTTTTTATGGACTTTTGGAGAAACAGTTTTTTGTGTGTTCAAGGTATAATTTATTGTTATCATTATTACTATTATTATTATTATTATTATTAATATGTCGTGAAGAATTAAAAGCATCAAACAAATGCTTTGTTAGTTAATTTTTGTAATGAATAACTTTCATATGAAAAACAGGTTGCAATACAAGACTAATATATTTATTTTACTGAAGTATACATAACATAATAAAATTCTAGTATTGTAGTATTGTTTATATGTTTTTTTTTTCTGTTGTAATTTATACTATGAATGAAAGTATTTTAGAATAGAAAAATCATTACTAAAATGTAAAATTATAAAAAATACGTTTCTTTAAATGTTTCGAATTAATATACAAAACCGACATATAAAAAGACTTTTCAACGAAAGCAAGTTCTCTCTCCGAAAGATATTAGTGACATAAACACGACAATTTATAACAAAAAATCACAGAGTAATTTATAAAAAAAATTAGTCCCATTATGTAACAAAACTATAATAAATACTAAAGATTTTGTGGTCCTTATAATCTAAAATAACTTTAAATTACATCAAGCGTAAAGTTAAAACAATTGTGAACGCATTCTCGAATAAATAACGTGAAACAAATACATCTTAAAAAAACAACAATGAATTATTTTAAAGTTACTGCAAAGTTTTATTGTTTTCTGCAAAATATTCGCAGAGGTGTAGTCTAAACAAAATTATAAAAGATGAAATTAAAGTGAGAATTATAACTACTACAAATGATATTAAACAGAAACAAGAATACTGTTTTCTACCGATGTTCTTAAATTCTGAGCAAAAGTTACAGCTCTAATATTATTGAAAAAAGTTAAAGGCTTGTAAAATAAAAAAATCAGTGAACCAAAACAGATAAACAATATGAAAAACAATTTATTTTTTACTTTATTTCTACTTTTTTCATTACATGTCTGAGCTGAATATTGTAGAAACCCAGTAAAGAAAAAAAAATACATGTTATCATCCAAAAATAAAACAATATTGTTATTAACAAAACAAATGAATCAAACATGAAAGCACATCTAGTCTTGATGTTTGTTGTTAATACTAAATAATGATCAGTTACTTTAGAGATCTTGTCCAGAAAAAATAAAATTGAATAAATTTCAAAGTTTCCTTAAACTGTAGAAAACCAATGAGTTGAAACATGAAAACAAAATAAACTTAAACTTATCATGTTGCAAAAAAAATTGTTAAAGTCAACAGGTGACAATGTCTCTTATCGCTTATATTTAGTGTAAATATTTTTGTCAAAACTACGCTAGAATTGATCTTCGAAAATGGTTGGGCTTAAATTATGAACACTCCACACCGATCAATCTACATTGTATTGGCATTTCCTTCCAAATTTTAATTGAAAATAAATAATTGACCTGCTGGCAAAATTATCCACTGAAAAAAGATGTAAATGAATAATTTATAATTATTTATGAAATAATGTTTAATGTTTTGCAATTAATAGATTATTAAATAAGTATCACGTTTCAATATCATGTTTAGTTTATAAAGTTATAACTAAATATTGTGTACATTTAAATATTTATTGAAAAATGTTTATAGAAACACCTGGGAAAGTGTCACCAGTAACCCTTAAATTTTAGTACAAACAAAACCTTGGAATTCTTTAATAATAAAAAAATCTAAAACTGATTTTAAAATATGCACACATCTGGGATAACATACGTCAAGTATTCAATTTAGTGGAAATAGACACATTTAATGACATTAAAATTTCATACATATAACTAAAAATATTTGTAAATAAATAAAACATTTTTATGTACTGTGAATTATTACAATTTGAATTGCATGCATTTTTTCAAATTCTTTTTAATTCTTTTGGTGAACATAAAATACTATACTACACTTTATGATCTTTGAAGTCAGACGTAATTAGGGTTGTTGTATTCTTGTTAGCATTCTTAACCAACTGACTGACTCTTCACTGCAAGTACAAACGTTACCAAAACTAAAAAATATTTGTTTATTTTTTCTTTAAAAGAATTTTCATGTTTATAGAAGTGATTTGCACAAAAACTTTTACAATTAAGACTTTGTTTTGAAAGTTTTGCGTTTAAATTGTATGAATTTAATTTTGATACAAGTAAATTATTTTTTACATCACTATCAAGTTTTTTAAACAAAACACAAGTTTCTGTAGAGTTACTCTACTAAATAACCCCTTTTTGGAGGATAACTTTGGACCAATAAATCATTACTTTTAAAGCGGATCAGTTTATATCTTAATTTGTGGTCTATAGAAATAAAACGATACATAATAAAACGCACTCTGTAATATATAAGGTCATTGAATGAGCAGATTAACGCAGAAAAGTAAGTAATGTTTCAAGAATTAACTGTGCTTATAAGCTCATTAAACATGATTGGAGCTTAGTGGCCTAGTATTCTTAGGCACGCATGGTGATCAGAAAGCTTTAAACGCGTAAGTACAAAAGCCTCTCAGGTACTCATTTTTCTCGGTCTTAGTTTCACTGATGAGGAATGAATTTCCGAAAATTTCACATCTGGCACATCAAAATTTAGCTGGTATTTGTGTTATATATGTAGTACTGTCTTTAACATGAGCGTTAACATTATTGCTCCATTAAAATATCTGAATATCATATTACTTGGTGCGGATAACTATTCAATGACGTGGTGCTTCTCAGAGTTGAAGACTTTTCTCAATGATAGACGCCAGTCTTAGCAAAGTAAACACCTTTTAACTAAAGCTTTAACCACTGATTACATTCAACGGGATTAACTAAAGCTGTGCAAAGAATACGTCTTGCTTTAAAAATATAAACAGCTATATAATTATATACCGAGATTGTACCCTTTTGACTAGAATTTGATCTAATGGCAAAAAGTGATGGTAATAAATTAAAGAAAATAAAAAATTTAAAAAAAAAAAAAAGAAATAACAACACAGTTAAAGGTATATTTTTAAATGAGGGAATAGGGAGTCTGTACTTTCTTTATAAAGCATATTGCCAGCGAAATTATTTTTCATCAAGAAAAACAAGTAGAGAAACATCTAATAACATAAAAGAAGAACTATATACATTATCGAGTTTTTGCATAATACCGTAAAAACAAGAAAACCTAGCAAGCAAACAAATGAAGAAATACAAAAATGGGTAAATTAAATGAATAAAAAAAATGAAAGAAATTAAAAAGGGAAATCAACATTTACAAAAAAATCTTTGTCAGATTTTGTATAGTCCAAAGTCTACCTTGTTGAACACAAAAAAATAAAAATATACAGCTGTCCTTGAACAATTAGTTTCTATTCACCATATTTTGTTCTCCTTGTCAAATCTTCATTTCACAGAATTTTGTTTTGTTTTCCAGTACTATTTACCTGGCTTCTAACTATTCTATCGTTTAATTATCTTTATAACCTTTTTACTGGTAACAATCATTCTTCATTTATCTTTTACTGTGTGGAAAATGGTGTATTTAAAGAGGTTCTTTTAGTCGAAGATAAAATTCGAATGCAGATTTAACAACTTTTTTTTAATTGCTGTGAATTTTCATGATTTATTAATTGTTCAAAATTACTTTGTGTGAACATATGGTTATAAATTTGATTTCATCTTTTTAGAATCAAGTTCATTTACATCTTAATGAATGACCAAAAATTATTTTCTAAATGGAAAAAATTACTTTGAAGTAAAAGAATAAATCACGAAATAAACACTAAATTTTGCTATTATTTACCTTGGATATTATTTATGGAATATTGTGTATTGTTTATGAAAACAATAAATAATCATCATTAAAAAAGTATTGTTTCGAACAATAAAACAATATTAAAGCAAACTACGAAACAATTATATCATTATATCATCTGAATATGTTATACGAATAGTTGACGTAACCACACATCAAGATTATGTGACATTAGTTAGGCCGATAATACCGAAAGCGATGAACGTGACAGAAATAACAAACCAGGGTTAAGTGAATAATTACATCTCAAAATTATTTTAATGTAAATGAATTTCTTAATGCCTCATTTGAATTTTCAATATTTTGTATAAACCGCCTTCCAGGAAATCTCTCGGGTTTTTATATGAACCTGTCACTAGTGTTTCTAGTCATTGTTAAGTCCGACAGTGGATGTTGAAGGATAGATAGTGGGGATATTTATCTTGGATTTCTACAGCTAAAAGGTGAGAAGAAATTTTCTTATTCTGTGTTTGAATTAAGAAATTTTATTCATTTTATAATACAATTCTTACTTCACTTTTATTTAATTTTTAAAGGAGCGTTTCGAAAAAAAAAATCAAAATATTTTAATAAATCTCAAATTAAAATTTTAAGGCAGAATGCCTGAAAACCATAAGTTCTCATATTGTGAAATTTTATGAATATTAATTTCATTAATGTAATAATCGTGAGGTCAAAAGTATTGATTTTTAAAAATTTAATCAAATTCCAGACGACTCTTTATATTAATTTAATATCAATTAAGTTAAAGCTCTTTTAATCTTTTAAATGTCCTAAACAGTCCTTGGATTTTTATACCTAATCTCCATAAACAAGAAAAGTAGGCAAAAGTATGAAGGTCAAATGTATATTAAATTAAAGATGAAAGGAAATTTAATCTTCTCTAATGTGTTGCACCAGACTGACCAGGTTCAAAATCTTCTGAATACAACTTTGTTTTATTTCAGAAGTATATTGTTAGTAAAGACAATCATAAATTTAAAATGAACCAAGGTAAAAGAATCTAACTTTGATTTTGCTTATTGTTGAATATTTAGTTTTTGAAAGATTCTTTTTTTTTATTGGCTTAAATGAACTTTCAAAGCTTGTAATCTATTAATAGTCGTCTGACTCAAATATAAGTAATATGTATGTTTCATAGGGTTCAAATTGAAACATTCGAATACGATTTAACATGTCGGGAATTTAGAGGCAATGGCCCCTGTGTCTTGTTTTATTGCAGAGTTGTGTCGTGTACTTGGCTGTATAGGCTAATGCAATTCAGTTGTAAATTTTTACCTATATTAATCAACTTTAAGTACTTGAATTATTTTCATCGTCTTTTTCTTAAAAACTCCGCCTATATGAATCATAACAATGCTAATTGTCTTTTAGATAAAACAACAAGACTTTTTTTTAGAATAACAAAGTTTATTTTTGGAAGCTTCTACTATGAAGAAGCATGTTTAATTTACCTCATCGGTCAATAAGAGTTAATTCGATGTAGTAAATTTTGAAATACAAAAAACCACTTGGTAAAAACAAAAGCATTTCTTATACATAAATTTAGTTTTTAAATATAATTTATCAAAAATTCACATTTTTGAAACATACATATGTATATGTTACAAATTACGTAATAAGATGTCTTCAAATTAAGCATCCATGTCATAAATACTCATTAAAGTTTCATATTATGTCACGTGGTGAAGAAAATACACAAACCAAACTTCTGTTAAACTGGAACAAAAACTTTTAAATAAATCTTCTTTTTTTTGTTTATTAGTATATTTAAAGCATGATATAATCTTTTTCTAACCTCTATTTAAATTTTCTTCTTAACTGGTTTATATCTCGCAAAATACGTGTGCTATGAAATGAGAAGGTATTTATATCAATATATGACTTTTTCTTCGTTTTTATATTTATTATGATCGAGCATACGTTCTTGATTCGTAAATGATTAAAATTTGAAGAGGCATGGTTTCTTGTTTGAAATATTGTATCAGAAAGGATATTCGCGATGTATCTTTAGCTTTTATAGTAATTTTCTTAGTTTTATGTTTTATAAGCTTTGACTATGAAACCCAAGATGTAATTTAACATAGTTTAAATGAACTAACAAATTATGAATATTATTTTATCCGGCAGCACAGTATCGTACTTGAAATTATACATATTTCTTGCCAACAAGATGAAAAAAAATTATTCTTGCCTATTTGGTTGTCTTATCATTGACCTGTACTGTGTTTTAGCTACTTTAGGTTGTTCAAAAATGTCAGCGTAAACACAAAGCAACTTATAATATGATTATATAACACTACTTCCGTTATAATGACAACATTGAACACGAAAAAATTTAAATCGATCGGTTACCAACGGAGACATATATATCTGAACGAATATGAAGGTGAAATAACAGAGCAAATTCAAAATGCTTAGCAATTTGTAAGACATTGCTAATTCAGAAAGTAGCTTGTTATCTGCTTATAACACAATTACTTAGTAGTTTGGCTTTTTGGCGGAAAAAGTTCCAACCAAAATAGCTATTCTGTTAATAAGACTCTACTCTACAAAAAAGATAAATAAATTGATACATGGAACTGCCGACAATGACTTCTTAATTTCGAGCAGTTACCTGGTTTTTTTTTTTTTTATCTTAATTGTATTTCTTTTAATTGATGATTTTTTTCGTAGTTGAACTTTTTACATTATTTGATATATTGAAAACTTATGCTAATCAAGACTTTTTTTGACAATAGCATATAGGTGACATTGATTTGAATGAAATATATATATTGATATATTGAAAACTTATGCTAATCAAGACTCCCAAAACTTTTATGAACGTCATCACAATATTGTTTATAGGTATACAATCGCGGTATCCAAACTTATACTGGAAATATTTGACGTCCCATAGTCCTGTGATTCTTTTTATTCTCAAATTTGATTTTGCACGAGGCGGGTGTAGTTGAGCTAGAAAGGAGGTGCTTACTCTTCTAAAGCATTCGGTCTCACTTACTTGGTTCATGTGTATAACTGAATAAGCTAGTTTTGAAAATTATTACTTTGCTTTTGGATTTTTGATTTGGGCATAAAATGGCATGTTTTTGTTAATTTGTTATGGTTAAATTATGCATTTTATAATATAAATGATTGGGCTGTGAAATTTTAATAAGTGAAATACGTTACGTGACTTAAAACAATTACCGAGCTAGCATAATTTTTATAATAATAAGTTTCTTTAAAAAGTGTAAAAACTTGGTTTATTCATAATTTATATAATACTTTGGCATTTATATGATTTATGAAACCTTTTGACTTGTCATATTGTCATGTGTTCTAAGATTAACATAGCTTGACTGACAGCTTTGTTACTGATTATTTTCTTTCATCAGTATTTTGCATGTATTATTAGACATCTGTCATTTTTGTGTTTTTTTAATCACGACCATTTTTTCTGCTTAGTATTTGATAAACGTCTCTCAATATATATTTGTCCTTTACAAATATGAAAATCTTATAAGTTTAATAAACTAAGTACTTAAACTAAAATCAATGTTGTCAAACTTTAGGGCTTTTAATAAAATTATCCTTTGGGGTGCAGGAAAGTTTTAGGTTCAAAAGTAGTGTATACTGTTTTGCTAACAACTTAATTTGTGGGTTAAGGTGCCCACAAATTAAATATTTTTGGGACACCAAGAAAAATTCTAAGTATTTAACACAAAAACCAACTCTGTCTAAATAAACTAACCATCCAAAAGATCAACTCCTCAATTATTTTGTTTCTCCTATAATTGGTTTGGTTTTTTTTTTTTTTTTTTTTTTTTTTTTTTTTTTTTTTTTTTTTTTTTTTTTTTTTTTTGTCATTCGATAAAACAACTAATAGTTACAATTCATGTCCATTAGGAAAATAGAGCATTCAATATGACAATTACTTTTGTTTGGGAAAAGACAATAGCTAATATTTTGTAACTCATTCTTTATTTTCACAGATGTATAAATCAATTCTATCCGTTCAAGCTTTTGTTTGGCTGACATGTGTAGTAATTGTTTATGGTTGGATAGAGGAAATTCCAATAAAGGCTTCGTTAGATGATTGTTTTAATGAAAGACGTACTTTCTTAAACACATCGGATTCAATCAAAGACAATTTCCACGGATTTTGTATACAGAAGTACAGGTTGAAACTTGTCAAAAAGTTTTGGTCAGATTTGAATAACGAGACAGGTCATTGGATAGAGGAATTATTGCGCATGTCTGAAAGAGAAGCTCGACAGAAGCGGGATGCCCGTCATCTGAGAATAAGAAAAGAAATTCGGGTAGCAACAGACAGGGAAAGAAGCGATTATTTTACCTGCATGAGGCTGCTTAAAGAGGACACGGTATGTGATTTTCAAAAACTCAATTTCATTGATTATAAAAAGGGACAACTTTTCTTAAATCCAACACATTTATTTTTCAACATCATATCAATTATATATGGGGTTCATTAGGTTCGCTTTTGGTAAGGGGGTACAGAAAAATTTGCGCACATTTCATTTAAATATAAAGCAATTAAAGTTTATGTCGAATCATGAAATGTATTCACTTAGTCTGAAGAAGTCTTGAATTTAGGAGGCGTGAAATTTGGTCAAACACTTCAATAGGGAAAATGTATGTTTAAACGCAATATTTGTGCAGGCTTCTGTATCTAGTCAGTGCTTTTAGTGTTATTTCAAACGTTGTTTAAATTCAATTAACTCTATAGGCAAATCAAGTTAAAAAAAACGCGAAGATAAAGTGGAAGATCTGGCGACTTTGAGAAAGGACAAATATGAGTAAAGTTTTTGTTAATCGATTACTTACCTAATAATTTATGATGCTTAATGTCAGTTGTTTTATTACTTCAGAGTATAGAACCTAACAGATTTGATGCACTGGGAATAATCCATCAGCGAATGGCGGACGATGTTCATCATGGCGCTGCCTTCTTACCTTGGCACAGGATTCTGTTAACAATGTAAGTTTATTTAAATTTTAGTACAATAAATTCAGGGTCCAACCAGTACAAAATTCAGTAAAATGACTATTTACCACGCTCTTATTAGCAAAGCAGGTAAATAATTGTTAAAAATTAAATTAAAAAGATGTAACTTTAAACATACTCATGGTAACAAGCCAATTTAATCTAGACTGCAAAACAAATTTATTAAAGAAAGATTCAGAATAGACAAATATATTTTGGGACAACTAATTTGATAATTTTTATCTTTGGACAAGCACTGGAATTAATTTTCTCAGAGCTTTGAAGCATATTTCACTAGTTATTTCATAGTGGTCCAGTTACTTGCATTACTTATATGACCTATTATATTTAAGAGTCAAGCTTCAAATTTTAATGTTTCTCGCTCTTTGAGTTAGATACATAATGTATAACATGAAGGAACAATTGTCTTTTCATAACGTTATTATCAATTTTAGACAACATGATAATAAGCGTATTAATAGTTCATTTAATTGTTATTTTAAAGATGATGACACCTTAGCCTTTCTTTATAAAGTTACAACATTGATTCATCTAAACATATGTATGTTTTTTCAGTATAGAGAACGCATGTAGACAGAAGGTTCCATCAGCCGTTCTACTGTATTGGGATTCTAGGCTTGATGATCAAATGCAGCGACCAAGTCAATCAGTTTTCTTTTCCCGACATTTAATTGGTGAATGCAATGGCAAAGTGACAGACGGACCTTATGCTAACTGGGTAACTCCAAGTGGGGACTTAGTGAGAAACTGTGCCTTAGAGGGAGAGCTGTTCAATCATCGAGATATTAGGGCATTAAAAACCAGAACGCGTCTGGAACAAATTTCTGAGCCATTTTCAGTACCTCCATATGATTTCGAAATTAAACATGGTGAGGTTCATTTGTTTGTCGGCGGTACTTTGGCGCCAGTTGAGATAGCAGCGTTTGCACCGGAGTTTTATCTTCATCATGCTTTTGTTGACTGTATGTGGGAGGAATTTCGAGAGAATCAGAAAGAAAATAATGTCGACCCCCAGACAGACTATCCTGTTGATTATGGAGATGAATCACACAACCCTACATCGCTTATGGGATTTGGAAGACTAAGAAATATACACGGTCTCAGTGACATGTTTACTTCACGTATTTACAGATGTGAAAAACCAGTCACTAAATGCTCCGTTGATGCCGATTGTAGATCAAGATTTCTCTATTGTAACAGAGATTACTTATGCGCATCAAAAACAAAGTTTGCTTATGAAAAAGATATGGAAACCCACATGGAACCACCCAGAATGAGACCTCATCAAAGAATACATCGAGGGAAACGACAAGCCATGAACAATACTGAACCACTGTCTAAATTTGATCTCCTACATAAAATAAAACAGAACGGTCGTGAAGAAGCGCCAATATCAGAACTAAATGCAATTGATCAGGTATGTCCATCAATTGATGTTGGTAAAACCGTACAGAATTTATTTGACATAAATGGAGTCGCGGATTCCCGTATGTGGGTATTCATACCCGTTAAAGTTATTTACCAAAGGAACATGCATCAAAAACCATTTAATTCATTCCTAGTAAGAAACGGTAAAGTACGAGAGGGCGCAGATATATATGACAAAAAATTGTACAAAACTCTGGGACAATCTCTCAAAAATGTTCCTAGACACAATAAACAAAACTGTAAAAATATGGACGGCGTATTTACAAAGGTTAACGTTCATAGCGATGGTCTTAACTATATTGGAACATATAGAGATTTCGCAGTCGTTGATGCAAGGCAACCTATCACAACATCCGTTATATATATGGGAGTGAAAAGCCCTTCAAAACGAGCAACAGAAGTTCTTTTAACTGCCTATGATCCTTGTGGAAATGTCTGTCAGGCATTCTGTCGAACAGCAAAAGGAACAATGGAAAAATGTAGCGGTTCCTTGAAAGTGACCCAAAAGCTATTACATCGGCCAAACCTGTATGGTGAAGATTATGGTAAAGCTGTTGATATGATGTGGGGTATACCCCATGATGGAGGATACCCACGATTTTATGACAGAAAAATATTTATTGAATTTGTATGTTTCTGATCATCTAAAATGTATATTCAGTGACTGTTCAAGTTCCCAGGTTTGGTTCACATCTAACGTATACACTATGGCGGAAAATATACATTAGGATGGCGCAATGGTTGAAAAATATGTAGATATTTACATGAAACATGATTGTAATAATCATTCAAAATACATCATTATCAGTCATATATCATTTAATCATCACCCATATATCTATATTTATTTTTAAATCATTTATTCCATATCTAGAAATCACATCATTCAATAAGTTTTGAAAATTACAAGTGAAAAATAAATAACACTTGGTTACTATAGGGGTTGATGATGAAATCGATAGAATGTACATGCCGGAAGTCTCTCTTATGTAGGTTGACACACGTCGAACCTTGCTTACCAACTTTGCCTTCATGAGTTAAAGTCCCCTATGTCGTAATACGAATTTCGAGCAGTGAACTTTAAAGAATGGATTTGAATTTATAAGAACATACAATATTGGAAGGCAATCTATGCTTAACATCTGCCAAAAAAGATGGTAAAAAAGATGCCTTTCAAAACTACTAACCACAGTTCTAACTGCTTCATACCCCTGTAGCGATGTCTATTGCTGAACCCCAAGGACGTTGTTCTTTGAAAATGACCCAAAAACTTCTACATCGGCTAAATATGTATGTCCAAATTTTATGTCACAAATTTATTTGTACATTTAATTTGTAAAGTTAAATATTTGTCAGTGTGTGTGTGTCCGTGCGTTTGTTTGTATTTATATGTAACTTATTAATTATGATTACGAAACAATAGAAATAATCTGAATAATTATCAATATATATTGTTTATTCTTACAAACGTGTCTTGTTTTAAAAGACGACTTGTTAATAAAAATAATGTTGAAAAAGAAAAGATTTAGTTGTTCTATTAATAGACTTATAAGAAGATTAAATACTGTCCAAAATGTCCGTCATTTTCTGAATGAAATCTGACATTTGTTATAAATTTTACAAATGTAATGCAAGTGCATTGTTAAATTCCGAGTTAATTCTGACATGGAATAAGAATTACGTTATAAACAAACAGGTAAACCTTTGTTGTATTTTCATTAGCTATCTGGTCAGGTACGTTACAAAAGTGATGTTAACATAACTAAGTACAATTATAAAAAAGAAAACATTTAAAAATAACAAATAAATAATTTACATGATGTGTTTCAGAATATCACACACACACACACACACACACACACAAACACACACACATATATATATATATTCCATTTTTTTTAATTTGGAACGTAAGGGGCAAGAGAGTTGTTTCCTTAAGAATAGGTAACAAATTATTAACAGATGACGTTATAAAGAAATTAAAATTATATATAGGGTCAAAACCAGACAATTAGTAATTACGTTTGTTGTAGAACTTGGAGTACTTAGTCAACTATCAAACTTCACACAAAATGTCTACTTATACGGAGAATAAATTACTTCAAAAGTTAGAACAATAACCTTAGGTATTTGACTTTCGTGCTGACTCATATACATGAACAAATATGGACGTTAACCATTAAAAGAGCGTTTATATAACAATTGATGTACTGGTGTTTAATTATTTTATAAGACATGGGTTTACTTTGGAATTCACGTGACCCCGAATTCATCTGATGAGAAACCATGGCCATAACACTTGCGAGTTTGAACCTATATAAAAATAGCATAATGTATGAGAAAAGTTTTTAAAATTAAGTTTGTCTTAAACATAATATAAAGTGAAAACATAATTCAAAATGATTTTCATTTTAACACTAGTTCGGTTTCAGGTTAACCTTTAACGGAGAATCACAGATATACAGCAAGTTTAATCCTTCATTACTGGAGGATTGTAAAACAAGCACGGAAGTAATTTTGCTTTAACTTTCAACGGACATTTCAGAAATATTACTTTATACAGATAATCAAAATTTTTATTAGCCAAATAGCTATAGGCCAACACAAATTTGTGCACACCTGTGCCCAGGTGTTTCATATCATTCACTCTGGATCATTGTATCTCTGATGCATTTTGAATTAAATACGGAGCTGTAAAATTATTCTCTGATTTTTACGAAATATATACATATAAAAATTATGAAATAATTAAAACAATTCATATGTATATTTACCTTACCTTTTCATTGGGTTGCCAAGCGGACAACAAAAGAATGCTTACGATTAAAGTGCCTCTTGGCCTAGGTTTGAATCCGAATTAGGGCGGTTCCTGATGTGAGAAAGTTAATCAGTTTGCTTCCAAGATGTAATTTTGCACTTGCAGGTTTTCTCCGGACGTTTTTGTTTTCTTCTCCATCCTTAAGCTGGCCGCCTCGATATAACTGAAAGAGTTTTGACTGGAGGTAAAACACTATGACCTTTCTCCTTTCTTTAATGTTCGAAGGGGGCGCAATGGCTTAGTGGTTTAGGTTAGCTTTCAAAATTAAGGGTGCTCACCGTCATGGTTTGGAGTCTGATCGATTGCAAATTAAAAAAGATTTTCTATTTGTTAGGCCTTTATCTCTTGTCTCAATACTTATATTAGAACAAGTAGTCGTTGATGTTGATCTGTAGCAACTCATTCGAGGGTATTTGTACTCCTAGGTCCGGACATAAGTGCGCACCAGTAGAACGTATTTCAGAAATACCTGTACATTCACGAATCATTTATAGTCAATAAGCAAGCAAGTTTATATAAAAATGATCAATGTACAATTGAACTTCGTTTGAACATCGATACATCGAATACCCTAAACATCTGTACCACTACGGTAATACTCAGTTTGTAGAGTGCTTGCTTCGTATGTGAGAGGTCGAGGTTTCGAACCCCGGCCGGGTCTGACCAAGACTTGAAAATTGATAGCGACTGTTCTTTCGCCAAGCACTCGGCATTTAGAATTAAATATCACGGGGTCTTTGGGATGAGATCTTAAAAACCGATGCTCCCGTGTCACGGCAGGCGTGGCACGTTAATGAACCCTCCCTGCACATTGCCCTAAGCGCACTGTAAAGCTCAAAATTTCTGCCACTTAAAATATAGCTGGTGACGTCTCGATATAAGTGAAATATTCTTGACTAGGAAGTAAAACCCTATTAAATCATTCAATCAATCATAGTCATTTGTTGGTCTCGGATATAGCTCCATTATGACGTACATGTATGTAAATTAAATTTAAATTACTTGAACTTCGGTAACTCGAACACATACGCTGACTCGAACCATAATTTACCTCTGGAATTGTGAAATTAATGGAAATGAATCTTTTGTTACATAGAAACAATAAGTTTTAGTTGATTCTTAAAAAATAACCCACGGAGGCCCTAGGCCTAATGGGATATTAATAAGAATCATAAATCTACGAGTTGTTTCTTTTACTTATATATATACCTATATATATATATATATATATATATATATATATATATATATATATATATATATATATATATATATATATATATATCAGACTAAAATATGTAAACAATTACAAATCAAAGTGTTTTATATATATAAAATAATCCGAAGACATTTTTATCTGGTTTAATTTCCAAGATGGAGGGCGATATCTCGGAGCACATATAAACATATATAGTCATAATGAGGATGATCATAAAAATTACACAGTTAATTGTACATGTATTTTATTTTGAAAGCCATCACACTTAATTTGTGATTCTGCTGATAGAAATTGATGCCGTGTGATTGCATCAAAAGCCATAATAATACGTTAATGTTTGTTTTATTTTGTTTTGCTAAGAAAAGCGCCTTTAATTGTTATTTTACAATTAAGGTCATTGAATTACGCGATCAGATAACTTAAAAAAATCAATACAGATCAAAGTCAATAGAGCGAAAAGAAACGACGTAACAAATTCAATTATGACCCCGAGTATTCATTAAGGTGTTAATTGCCTACCAATGCGTCCCCAGTCCGTAATCGTCAATGACTTGTAACTAATGAATTAATCTGGTCGGTGTCACGTGGAAGCGCTGTATTACTCCCACACCAGATTAATACAAGCCCGATAATTGAACTTTTAGGAGATGACGACATCCTGACATTTCGACAATTTTAAATTAAATTTTCAGAGCGTAACTATCAATTTAATCATTATTTTTTTTATTGATTTTATTTTATTTTTATTATTTTTTTTAAGTTAAAAAGCTTGATAAAAGTATGAGTTACTTTAAATACTCTTTGATGTGACAATGCATCATTCAGTTGTACATTGTGTTTTTGTTTTTGCAAAGTTACATGTAACTTTTTTTGCAAATAAATCTAGTGTATTGCATTCCCCGTAGCATTATTAAATTATTCTGTTGCACTTTTAAACGATGATTTTAAATTTTATATCCTTTTTACAATGTTACGTCTAAAAGAAATATGTGACAGCTGACAATGGCCTCATAGAATCAAACAACAATCTTGATACATCCTTAATACCAAAAAATGTCAGTAAAATAAAAATACATGTTCTAAACAAGTGATCGAAAAATAGAAAAAAAATCATAGACCTCTAATAAGATGTATCCATTTCTCAATTAATTTTTTTTTTAATTTAGATTTTATATGGTTACTAATTACTGAACTTTTCACAACGTAAAGCTACGTAAAACTGCTCGAACCCCGATGGCTCGATGTTTATGCGAAACTAGTGGACGTCGAGCCATCGAACTTTAAATGTACTATAGTTTGAATACGTGGCAGAGATGAAGAGGTCCCGCACTTAAGATGCTGAATGTTTCCAGGTTCGTGTGTCCGAGTCCCAGTCCGGCTTCGTGATATAATTATTATTATTATTATTATGTTCATTATTTTTCAGAGAGCTCTTTGACAGAGATCTTTTCAATAACATATTAATCTGTCGATTTATTCATATATTGTCTTCAAAATTTAGTCGGTTAAATACAATATTTTTTTTATGTTTATGATGAACGCCGCATATCAAACAGTTTGATTTTTACACAGGTGTTTTGATGATTTTTTTTTTACAAACTCTGATGTTATATAAAAATTTTGTTTAAAAAATGACATTTATATATCATTTTATTTACATGCCAAAAAATCTAATTTATTATTTAATTTTCTCTACGAATTGAAGAAAAACGAGAGGTTTTAATTGATCTAAACGTTACCAGATTAAGCGCTTTTTTTCTATATAAACAAAACATATTAAATAATAGTTATATCTACTGAGAAAATTTTTTTTAAAATGTTAACATGGTTTCAGTAACAGCTTGGAGAATTAAACAAGATTTCAAGAGATTACAATTTGCCTGATTACACAGCATTTTTCTCAGATTTACATAATTTGTAAAACAGACCTAAAGCTTTAACTAAAACATACATGTAAACAACTACTCCATCATGTGCTTGGCATGCAGTTATTTTTATAACCTGAAACAGTAAGATGCACGGAAGCCGAGACGTGCCGCCTACAAAAAATAAAATGTCGTAATTACGACTTAGTATCTCGTAATTACGACTTAGTATCTCGTAATTACGACTTAGTATCTCGTAATTACGACTTATTTTCTCGTAATTACGACTTATTATCTCGTAATTATCACATGATTATGTTGCCTACAAAAGCCTTTTGGGCTCAGTTTAATAAAAAAAATTCTTTTGCGAAATAACGCGTAACTTTCGCGTAATAATGCGAAGGACAGTATACAAAACAATGGCGGACATTTATAGGTATATTTAAACATGGAAGATGAATCAGAAATTAACGATTTAGTGAGTATATCTTTTAGACTTTGTCTGTCCCATGTTAAAATTTATGCTTTTTATCAGTGATAGCACATCAAATATTGATTAGTAAATCTACACTAAAAGAATATTAAAACGGTTGAAATAAACAAGGAGGAAGAAAAACTCCGATTTGACCGATGGTGCTATTTTTTCCTGAATGAATTACAGAATTCTGGAATTCTCATTTAATTCATAATCGCGCATTCTAACGAAAAGTTTAGGAGAGTAAGACAATAGACACAGGATTTGACATTACGGTGTCATAAACCACATTTTTAATTAATTATAAAGTACATTTCCCCCTCGTTATATCTAAATAGTTAATGAATTAAGTTCTAATTTAAAATTAATGACACAATACTGAAGTATACTGAATTATATTCTTACTAAATAATTGATTTCACATTTTTATCTTTAAAAACAGCACAAGACGATCTCTCTCTCTCTCTCTCTCTCTCTCTCTCTCTCTCTCTCTCTCTCTCTCTCTCTCTTACGCACACAAAAATGTGCGACAAAATGTATGGTGCAAATATAAATACTTAATTAATGGATTATTCTTTTCAATATTCCAATGGCTGAATATGTAATTAAACAAAACTTTATTTAAAAACTTCTTCATTTCCTCTCGAGTCCATTTTTGATATTTTGATGTATTGAAACTCTGTTGTTATACTTATTTTTACAGAAAGATTTGGACAATCTAGGTGCAAACTGGGACACACACACCATTTCAAGCGAGAAGAACATTCGCGGAGGGAATAGGCATATGCACCACATCTACCGGAAATTTACAAAAACGGCATCGTCTTGGTAAAGTAGATAAGAGAGAAATATATGGAACAAAATGGTCATGCTTTGCCAGATTATGCAGTGTATGAAAGAAAGTTTTACCAGTGAAGGCAGTTGATGTTATTAGAACTTTAAAACAATATGTGTCTTTTCAGTAATGTAATCAATTAAATTTGTGTTAAATTATCACTGATGTTATTATTATTATTATAATTATTATTATTTAAAATAAATAGAAAAACCGACATATTTAATTATCCCTTTTCACGAGTATCACAAGCTATTTGTTTTTCAATAATCTAAATTTGCGATACTACAACACATCAATATTAAGTTCTGTACAGAGTGGCTTTTTAATACGTAATGTTTTAATATATAATGTACATATAATGTTTAAAAAGGTGAGAAGTTAATAAAATATTGAATTGAATTGAATTGAATACAATGTTGGAAGAACCAGAGTGCCCGGAGAAAAAAACAACTGACCTTCGACATGCGAACAAACTCGTAATCCTACCAGTCTATACATGAGTCGCGTTCGAATAATCGGTCCGAGACCCTTCGCCGATTAAGCTTAAGCCTTCGGCACTTGCAATATCTCATTATGAAATTCTCAACCCCTACTTTTAGTATACAAATGATGGCCGAGATATAAACACTTAGTGACCGAAAAACGGATAGAAGTTTGCGTTGTCAACAGCTTGACAGCTGATTCGGCCCTCCACAGCCGAGTGGAGTGGAGTGGAGTAATGGTGTTTTACGCCCCAGTCAAGATTCTTTCTCTAATTTCGAGGCGGTCAGTTCTTGGTTGGTGGAGGAAACCGGAGTGCCCGGAGAAACCAACCGATCTTTGGCAAGCGAACTGACAAACTTTCTCACACTAGGATCTGTCCTGATTGGGATTCGAACCCAGGCGGTGAGAGGCACTGTGATCCGTAAGCGCGCGTTTTAGACCACTCGGCCACCGAGGCCCCCCTCCACAGCTGAGTTCGGCCACTAGTTAACGAGGAGTCGGGTAGCTAACAAGTGGTCGAGAAGTTCATCCCTCGGTAGTTAGTGGTCAAGGAGTTAAACTTTAAATCAAGACAGACTTAATCAAAGATGTTGGTAAAATAAATTTATTTCATTAATTAGTTAATAAACAAGCAAGAAAGTGAATATATAAATAAAATAAAATAAAATGGATAGCGAAGTACATAAAACAGAACTAAAAATATCGGTAATGTAAATAAATTAATAAATAAATTTATGAAATAATTATCAAACAAATCAAATAAATCAATTTACAAGTATTTGTTATAGGTGGTACGTACCTATAAATGATATAGTAATATTGTAGTCGTTTTTATTTTCGCCAACTTCAGACGTTATGATATTTATCTTCACATGTTGAATTAGATTTGATGAATGGTGTTTAACGCCCTAGTCAAGATTTTTTTTTCACATATATCGATGCGGTCAGGTCAAGGATGGTTGAAGAAATCGGAGTGGCCGGCGAAAAACCACCTACCATCGGCAAGCAAACAGATAAACTTTCTCACATTAGAAAATGCCTAAATGGAGTTCGAACCTGGGCGGTGATCCGTAAGCGCGCTTTGGGCCACTCAGTTTATGGTTGTGGTTGGGAAAATCAGATCAAGTGTCGACTAAATACTAAATGCCGTTCACAATTCGCGTGCAGTCAGTAATACCAGGACGCTAAGCGGCGAGGGATTACGAGCCCGTAACCAGGTTTTCAACTTCAAGAACATCGACAAGGTTGGTAAGCGATCCCCTAGTTTTGAACGTTAAAGCCTGTTTTTTTAAATTTAAACTTTATTTCTTTTACAACGATTTAGAAACAAGTTGTGCAACTTATATTAATCTAGCTCGTTGGCCCGAATTGTAGCGCGCGTGAGGTCTTATTATTAAAGCCTGTTTTCGGGTTAGTATGATAGATACCGACCTAGTGAGTTCATTCACGAGGCGTAGATGAGGAATTCATCTACCTTAAAAAGCCAAGTAGTACCAAATAAAGAAATAAAATTCATTGTTACATAAATAGCTGCGAATTGGATGCAATCAGATACGTTATGCAAGGTTAATGAATGTTTCTAGATATATTGCTACAACTAACGAAAACCTAACATTTTTCGAAGAAAAAGTCTTATTGCTCTCCTTCTTCACTTTCCGTCTTGTCAGTTACGTCTAATGCATTTAAAATTGCATTTTTCTCAGCAGAAACATTTTTTTCGTCAGACAAACATCACCGTTTTCATACTCTTCAATTGCGTCGTGCTTGACGGAGGATTTCGTCGGAATCATATTCAGTTTTTTTTTCGTTGCCATCTTTCTTGTCACACAATTGAGAACAAGTTAATTTTCCCTTAAAATACAAGAAAACCGAGACACACGTGCATGAAAACTGCTCACCCTATATTCATCCACCCAGTTGTTTATTGTTTTATTAAACAGATGATTGATTAAGCAGATTTGTTTGAGCAATTCGTTCGATTTGTTGATTGTTTTGTATGACCTAACACGTATACACCTACCAATGTACAGTTGTACAAAATAAAAATTTATGGAAGAAACTGACGAATTAAAGTTCACTTTATCTTTTATGTATTAATTAATTAATTTATTTATTTATTATTTTTTATGTAATCTAAGTCTAATAATAGCCCCATTGATCGGTTGTTTATGAAATAAAAAGGACCCAGTTTCACTATCATTCACTCAATTGAGTGTACACTTGACTCAAATTTTCCCAGTTTTCTTTCATCAATTTTTTAAAAAAATTTAAGTTTTATGAGACATTGTTTAGTTTTCTTCAACAAACCTACACCAAACAAAATAGATATAACATTAGATATTCAATTTTAACTGTGTAATACCTTAAAGCTGGACAGTGAAATATTCCCTAGTTTGTATTGAGTGTGAAACTAGAGCCTGGTCACGTGCGGGAACGTTTCGATCACTTCGTGCTCTCGATGTCACGTGACGTTAAAGGGTTAAACTTATTGCATGTCTTAGAAATAGGTTTAAATTGAGCCTTTAATCAACCCAGAAACATTACAAACCGTTCCGAGTTGTGAGTAATTCTCAGATTCTCTTTTGTTATTTCTTATTTTCAGCGAAAAAGAATCGATAGTTAATATAATGAATGCATAACCTTTGATAAAATGTTTCAAACAATAATTAATTGATTAAGTTATTTATTTATATATTGAATCTATTTATTTATGTTAAAAAACATTCCTTAACATTTACTTTATGTTATGCCAAGTAATTTTTGTTGACCTATATCTTTGATTACAACATTCCTAACTTTGCTTGCTCAAAGGTTGTTTTAAAAAAAAGAAAATATGGTATCCAGTGATGTGGTAGAATAACTTTTACAGAAATTTTATGATAACTGTTTATAACATAGATAGTGGTAAAAAGAACAAAATATTTATCTATATTTAAGTATTTAATACCTAGGTTAATCAGTGACCAACGTCATCAATATCCTGTCACGTTTACACACCAAGCTTTGGCGATATTTACGTCGACATTTTCCGAAAAACGTCGGGTTTACGGAAAAAATGACACTTAAAGGTCGAATATACATTGAAAATGTTAGTTTCATACAAACTTAATAACACGTGGTCTGCCCCTGAGTCTCGTTATAAAGAAATTAAGTCATGTGATTAAAAAAGGAAGTTCTGTTAACAGTGTGAAAAGATGACAAAATACAAGTGGTATTTGATAAATAAAGTATATTATTTTCACCGGTAATATCCGTACATACTGTCACTGTAGTAATCGTTGTAATCATTATAGTCGCTGTTGTCGTTGTAGTGGTTGTAGTCATTGTAGTGGTTGTTGTTGTTGTCATTGTAGTAGTGGTTGTTGTCATTGTTGTAGTGGTTGTTGTCGTTGTTGTAGTGGTTGTCGTTGTTGTCGTTGTTGTCGCTTTGGTGGTTGTAGTCACTGTTGTTGTAGTCATCATAGTAGTAATTGTTGTGATCAACAGCCGGACTCTGCTGCAAATTACAAAAAGGCAAACATCAAATGAACTCGTTTTGTCAATAACCAAACAAAAATAATCAAAAGTTTGAAATATTTTGGCATTAAATCTTGAGATATAATATATATGGTCCTGTAACTGTTAAAGCTGTTCCAGGCATACTGAATAACGCGTGATTTCACCAATGTTAAATATTATATTGAATACTAAATCAGATTGCCACGATTTTTTACCTTAAAATTTTTTGCCTAAAATCGACATTAAAATTATGTTACGGCGCTAGATGTAACAGCTGTGATGTAAGGCAACGTTATGGCATTTCTATGAGTTGGCGTGACGTAATGTATCGCTTATATAACAAAATTGCCGTTCGCACGTTGCATTATGGAAGATTTATTACATGGACAATGGGGAACGCAAAGTAAATGTAACCAAAAATGTAACTGCAATTTCTATCATACTAGGGAATAAAAACTTACCACGTGTGCACTTGTCCAAATCCAATCTGGACTGTAGTCACACAGAATCCGAATTTTTACTTCATCTTCTGAAAAGTTCGGACAACTTCCGGACTGGAGATTCCACATTTTACGCGCCATATCTTCAATGGAATGACCATACTCTAACGGATAATCTGGTGAAACTTCAAACGCTCCAGAACAGGGGTGATAACTCTGTTTGTTATACTGACTTCTACAGTAGATTTTACACACTCTTCCGCATGTATCAGCCGCAGAGATAAATACTTCTGAAATACCATACTGTGGTTTCTTTACAGCGATATAAGCAGTTGTTTTTGAGAGTGGTAGGCGGTTATCGGGAATTGCCACTTCTTGATAATGACCTTGGTAATTAAGACCAATAGTCTCAATGATAATATCATGAGGTGTCGCTCCAGTACAGTTGCCAAGTGTAGCGGCGGTTCTCGAGGACTTCGCGGCGACAAGATCCATGTTCTGATCTACTGTGTATATGTCACAGTCCCGACGGATATGACGGTTGTCTGTGACTGGAAAAGCGTGGTTTGTCCTGTATTCTGGTGGTCTATACTGGATAATCTCGACAGGCACGTACACCCAGTTTTTTGTAGTACAATCTCTATTACAACAAAAAGTGTTCTGAATACCGTCTTCCAAATTTCGCCTCTCACACTGTTGCTGACTGTTCGAAGTCTCCAATTCGGATCTGCTTTTTGATCTACAAATCGGGCTCCATTGAGATGTTAAGTTACAAACAAGGTACTGTGAACCACATGACACGTTAGCAGCCGAACATGTGGGTTTTTGTTCATAGGTATAGACACAGGAAGTGAAATAATCGCTCATTCCCTGAATGTTTGTTAGATTGCCAAATCCAAAAGTTTGCCCGTATGCATGGAAACCTTCCGCTGTTGCGGGCCATTCATTAACAACATCTGTTCCATTGGCTTTAGCCCGTATCCTCCATTGTTCAAATATATAGTCTATGAAGGTATGATAAAAGAAAAACACTGGCTCCCACGCAGCTGTTTCTGCACCACCCATTTGACCCCCTAACCAAACATGAGGTGCGCCATGATAAAACTCCAAATTGAATTCCATCTGCGCAGTTGGGCGTGAAATATTCTCTAGTTTGGGCTGGGTTAAAACACGGTTTATGACAACATCATTCAGAAAAAGGTCTGGAATACGAGCTCCATAATTTCTAATGAGCGGCCCATCTGCTGTAGACCAGTTTCTAAATGTCCCTGTTCTCACCTCACCATCGCCATTACCCATAAACTCTGGTGACCACATGATCGATTCCGTGGGAAGAATACTTGCTATGTTCATGGCGGATTCTAAACCTGTGTCCCAGTATGGTAATACCACCGTCGGGTCCATTTGTCTAAGAGCATTTTCAAACCTATAATGAAGGTGAAGAAAGAACATATGAATAAGAAAATACCAGTATTCGTGAGTCTGTAAGTACTCGGATAAAAAAATGTTTTTAGCAATTTCACGACAGAGAACCATCGGTTATGTAAAAGACAAATAGTTTAGTAATGTCATTTACATGAGTATTTTTTCATTCAAATATTCTTGTACCCATCTAATCATATTAGTATTTAAATGTCTGACAAGACTCTACACTTATATGCTTGTTGATTAATGTTGAGTCTAATTTTAGCGTGGGGGATGAAAACTGGTAAATGACTTCTGTAAAGTATCAGTAATAATCATACATTCTTACGCTTTTAGATTCTTGGCCTAAATTATGGACGTAAATACAATGTTCTTAAACCAATTATAATTGAAATATTAAGTCAGTAATTGTGAGGTGAATTATTATTCATTTTTTACGTAACAATTTGCAATATCGCTGGTACATGGTATAATTTTTCGAGTTCTTCGGAAACAAATTCGAATAAAAATATGGATTGCATTGTAAATACAAGCAAAGGACCTTGATTGCAATCAGTTACTTGACGTGCAAATTTAACTGGTCACGTGTAAATTTCCATGGAACCCTATTACAATAAAAATTAAATGCTCATGTCTTAAACGAGGTAGTTTTATGCAACACTTACAACAACAAATAAAACCTATGCCATGGAAGAAAGTTAGGACCAAAGTGGGCTCTGGGAACGAGGTCTCCTGAATGCATCAAAGCAATAAAGTCATACCTGGTGATGTTACCGTACTGAAAAAAAAGTAAAACAAATTATTTACATGGTGACTATTATTTAAATAATTGGAATCATGAAAAGGGTAACAGGTATAATAGCCATAAATTCTTCTAGGTAAATATTTTCCGTAAAAAATACCAACTTTATGCATGTATTCATACTAAACGTTAAAAACTTGTTATAGTTACTGAAGTGTATATAGATAATGATAATGTTTGAAGAAAAGAAGTGGTTATCTCAAAACAAAATGATGAGATCATCGTGTACAAGAAATTGATTTATTCTTATTACAAATATTATCACAAAACAATAAAATAATAATTATAAAATATGACCGCAGAGATTTAGGCATAGATTTAACCTCCGGTGTTTACTAAAAATCCATACCGGTTTGTGCTTGAGCATCTTCATTGCCCTGAACAGCCGTCTACGTTCTCTTGGTGACAGGCGTCTTATTTCTTTTCTCACTCTTAGTGATCTTTTATTGGGGTAACATGGTTGTGTTGGATCCATCATTTTTACCAAATTCATGAACCATTCCTGGTCGGCTTTACTGGCAGAATATTGGTTATTGCTATTTATAACCTTGTTTTGTGTACATTGTTGGACACATTCCCATACTATCAGTTCTCCAACTGATTGTCCTAAGTCTGTCTTTTGTGCAAATTCATCGAAACATTTTTGAAAATTGCCAGGCATCGGTAATTCAATAACCAGCGCATTGCTTAATGGGATAAATATAATAATCGTCACAATAAATAATACGCTGATATTTTGACGTTCCTGTAAAATAGACATTGTAAAGCTTCTTACATAAAAGAAATTCATGTAATAACAAATTGCAACAGAAGCTGTTATGCCCATTCAAAGAGCGTCAAAAAATTAAAATAGAAAGGTATAATGCTGGAATCTCCATCAGTGTATCATATGATTAATACTCATATTTTTTCCATATTTCAATCAGAAAATTAAAAAAAAATTATAATATGACAATACCTCTATCACTTGTATAGATAGGTTCACAAAATCCAAGAATAAGCAGTTTTTATGTATAAACGTCAAAATTTGTCAAGCCATATCCGGTGAGAATTAAAGAATCCCAGATAAACTATATCAAGTTGCTAACTGGTCAACTTCCGTTTCCTGACCCATTGTTACGAAGATAAAACTGTATAAAGTTTTAACAAACTATTTACCATGTTTTATTGATATCATTTTAATATATAATTATTAATAAAAAGAATTTAAACAAAATGTTTATACATATTTGGAAACTTTTTTCTCCACAAAGAATGCATGTGTAATACAAGTGCTTGCTTTACTTAGCTTATAACTGTACCATTAGTTATGGTCTGAAATTATGGATACAATTTGGTAGACGTTGTAGATCAAGAATTTTATATAATATATAACAAATACCTGCTAAATTTTGATGTGCCAGATGTGCACATTTCGGAAATTCATTCCTCATCAGTGACACTAAGACCAAAAAGTTTGATAGATAAATAACATAAGCCAAACAGTTGAAAATAATTAGTCTAAAGTTCAAAAATTATATAAATCCAAATCCAGCTAAGGATTGCTTTGCATGAAGAAACAGACCTTAGTTTTAAATAAATTTCAAAAAAAATTTAGATGGCTGAAAATTTTGCTAAATGGTATATTTTCTGGCAGCACAAAATTACAATTTACAATTTAGTTTATTAGCATTAAACATATTAAAATCATGTTTATAGCTATTTAACATTGATTATTATGCACAGGATACAACTATATACTTTACAAAACAATTCACCTTAACTTAAAAATACTGCCTACTGAGTTATGGATACCCTCGGGGAGTTTTACTCCACCAGCAGCGGTACCCGCTCAGGGGTAGTAAATATATAACAATAAAACATTTACAGATCATGTAATGGAAACAAGTAATAAATTGAAAAAAATCAAATAAAATATTTAAAAATTTGATTATAAGATAAATCGTACCATTCTCCCCAGTAATGCTTGATGAAAGTGAGTGGGAAATAATTGGCTTATATTTTGTTGGATTGGGGATAAGATGTTTCCATGACAACAAATGTGTCTATATATGAAATTTTTAACCATAATGTGTAAATTCTAAAATCGATGACCTAAGGTCAACTGTTGTAAAACTTGGCATGTTTTCTCCTGCCGCATTATAATCGCTTTAAATTTTTACATAACATATTTATGAATAACTTTTATAAATTCTCATCTGTAGTCAACCTACTCTAAAATTGTTTATTTATTTATTTATTTATTTATTTATTTATTTATTTATTTATTTATTTATTTATTTATTTATTTATTTATTTATTTTAAAGTTTAGCATCTAGTTGCAATTATTGGAGTCGATGAGGGATCAAACGGCACTATAAGCACACCGTTGAACAATATTGTGTTATTTAAACAAGTGCTGGTCAAGAGTCCAGATTTTAAAAATCAGCGGTATTCTAAATTTACTTCTTTCTTAATAAATATTAATATAGCTTCTTCTTGGTTGCATAAACTTTGTCAACTTTGCTATTTATCTTCTTCTATTAATGAAACCACAAAAAATTTTACAACATAATTTTGCTCAAAGCAGACCCCCAAAAATGTTACAAAACATTTGTAATCAGACCAAGAGTAATGATACTATTGTTTCAGTCAGTTAATGTTCACACGTACGTTTCGGGTTATAGCCATTTGTCTACTTTTTTATATTTATCTCGTATTGTGTAAAATCAAGAACTTACTTAAATTTTAAATTTAGCTTTTTGTGGGTTAGTTAATACCATAAAATGTTTTACAAAACTTACAAAAATAACTTTTCACTGAACTTGGTTCCTCAATTTGTTTTTCTTCCATCAATTTTTTTCAAAATTTAACCCCAAGGTATGAATTTCTTCCACTTGATTTTGTTTTACTTCGTAGCCCTGGTTTAAGGTTGAAATAAATTGGTTGTGTCATATTTTTTTATGCCCGGTTGTATACAAATGACTTTTTTAAGCCTAGATTATCTAATATTGTAGGGATTAAATACTCCGACTTAAGCCAGGGTAACTTCAGCTCAGGTGAGTCATAGTTGTGTTGCACACCTGCTAAATAACCTATCCTTACGTGAACTGAGCTAAAAGAAGAAAGATTATTGGAAACAGGTGTATGTAAAGTTTGATTCTTGGGCTCAAAAATAATATACCATGTGTTTGGGTTTATAAATGTAGTAATAAGATAAAGTCTAAGCAGTTATCAGCAATACCAAGATACCATTTTATAGATTCATTTAAAAACGTGTACAAAAAATTGAATTCTTAAGTATACAACTGTCATGAGTGCTATCAGACCATCTCTCAACAAGATTTGTCAACACCAGATCATGTTGGCTTGTACGTTTTTGTTTTTTTTTTAAATAACTCATTTCCTGGTTCAGGAAAGTTAGGAAGTATCACATTAGTTGACAAAATCGGGATATTGGAACAGTCAATAGCGTCTGTAATCTCGCCTGGTGTGATATTAAGGGGACAGGGTATGGTTCGAATGATGCCAGGATAATGTGACATAGGAAAGTGGTATGCTTGTCTGAGTCATACTGACTCTATTAGCTTGCACCTTAACAAAAACGTCGCCCTTAGGACGCTCTAGTATAAAGCAGACTGTAATCTAATGTTTAATATTGTATCTGATTTTATTTCAATTCTGATCATTTGTTTACATGTTCGGTGATAGAACATGGTATTACCATGGTAACTGTACATACTAAAAGAGTTCTTCTTCACTCAAACATATTAACTTAATATACGAAAAACGTAATAGACAAATTTATTTTATTTCAATGTTTTGCTCTTCCATCTACAAATAACAATATCCAAGTTTCTCAAAAGTTGTATAACCTTGGAAGTACATGCAGAGCTTTTGGGGTCGTGTGATAAAATACACGAGGGTTACGTACCTCCTAACGCCAAGAGAGAGAGTTTACGTGGACTTATCGGAAAAAAATTATCAGTTTGCTCTCCAAAGTTCGATGGTTTTCCTTTAGAACTCCGGTTTCGTTTACTTTTGATATACGCTATTGCTGCCCTATCGAAAATAAGTGATGTAAGGGAGATAACTTAAGCCTAAAACGCACTAACTGATCTAACACGCAACGTCCTATGTAACAGGACGCGTAACTTCTTAATATATTAATATTTTGACAATGCAAATAGTAATAATAATAATAATAATAATAATAATAATAATAATAATTATAATAATAATAATTTCAATCCTTAATGAAATACCAAGTATAAATTAAAACTAAAGAAAGAAATTTCCATTTGAATAAGGTATTTGGCATAACAGCCAACGCAAACAAGAAAAAGGTAAATGATAGCACCAAAATACTAGACCAAAGTAACCTCTTAAAATCTGATGTACTAACAAATATATATAAATACATTTAGTTTTACCACGTACTATACCACAATGGAAAACACAGACCAACAATTGAGCAATGGCGAAGAAAGGAGTAACGTATTTTACGACCAATTTAAAATTCTTTATTTATATCGAGAATGTAAGTACATCCTTGTCGTGGAAAACCGGAGTGTAATAAGAAAACCATATTTTTCGACAGATAACTGACGAACTTTCCCACATTAGAATATGTCTAGTTGTAGGATTCGAACCTACGCGGTGAGGTCCAATTTATGCGACTACACTGTAACCAACATCCCAAACTGTTAAGACGTTTAAAATGATTCTCCACCAATCCAATGCAGTTTAGAAGGATATGTGGTGATGTAGGATGTATAACAAACTAATAAGGGTGTCTTGTCACCTATAACGAAAAATGTGTCATACTGAAGACTACATTGTAACTGACTATATGAACATCTGCAATTAAACAGGAGATAATAACGATTTTATCGTCATTTAAAGCACGCTCTACTACGTTCATTTTACAAACCCCTTTATTTTCTATGTAAAAGTCTGTCTATGACTCAATATCACATGTATATTCTTGTGAACTGATACTTAAAGCCATTCACAGTATTCTAATTAAGGTAAATGAAACAAAATGAAAGAAATAAATACAGTTTTTAATTCATATCAAATACATAATATAACAATGATGTACAAACTAAAGTTGATAGCCGAAACAATTAAATAAATCTTTCTTATTAGGTAATGCTAGTATCAATTACATTGTTAATCTTTAGTGTAAAAATTTTAAACAGCATGGTAAAAGACTGAAAGTAATATAAACTGTTATTTTGTGTCAATATACACTATTTTAAAATAAATACATGTACATCGGTAATTAATAAATTAATTTTGACAATTTTTTTTAAAACAAATATCCAAATTATTACAAAAACGTTTCAAGTAAATCAAAAAGGCGAATCCATACAAGGTCTGCAAGTCTCGTCATGTGACCTGCGAGAGTTCGCGATTTCCGGATAAAAGAGGCGTGATTAGAAACCGCTTTTAAAAGACGTCATTTAACAACTGATCTTCTGGCATTATCTAAGCCAAAGGTATAACGCCTTCTCTCTGACATAATATTTCGGAAACTCTTTGATTTCCAGGTAGAAACTCAACGATTTGACAAACCGTCTTACACACAATATATAAACCGGCTCTTCACCGGTGACGTAAATGTGTTGTACTGGAATGTATAGTTTCACTCAAACCTCGGGTGATATATCACATACTGATAAACAATAAAAACGTTTCGGAATGCTACAGATCACACAAAAAAGGCATTAAAGTTAATTATAAGTCTTGGTTCGTTTTTGTTATTGACACAAAAAGGAAAATAAGAGAAAGGTATGGGATATACAAACTGTGTACTGTATATCAACTTCTATGTAGTTTTATATTAGTGATATACTGTACACACCAAGAATTGGAGATTCTTTATCAGAAACTTATAATACCACTGTCAAAACAAGATCTGAGAGAGAGAGAGAGAGAGAGAGAGAGAGAGAGAGAGAGAGAGAGAGAGAGAGAGAGAGAGGGGGTAGGTATTTACTATACAAATGTACAAATATCAGAAAATGACGATATTAATCAAACACGTGCGCAGTGAGAGAGAGAGAGAGAGAGAGAGAGAGAGAGAGAGAGAGAGAGAGAGAGAGAGAGAGAGAGAGAATAACAAAAAGATACTAAATTTATACATTTAAACATTAATTTTGAATGACAGAGACTATATTAATAAATGAGAATGACTTAAATTAACTTAAATGACATGACATAAATATACATAAATATATAAAAAAATTTACTTTGGATATCACCACTAAGACTCTCTATAACAAACAACTTTGTAGTAAATAGATGTTCTATAATGATAAATTAAATGTTATTCTTACCTCCCTATTGCGGTGACCTGTGAGACTAGACAAAAATGACCACAACAGACAGGTGAGCAATTGGGTTTTTTTTAAATTTCTTGTAGTAACTGAAAAAGGAATCTAAACGTAAAAATCGTCTTTTTACTTCTACTTCGGTCGATTTATAATGCTTACAAAAAATATCGTTAAAAATTTATAAAAATTTAATTTGTTGACTTCACAGTACATTAAACATTTTAATATTTAATTAAGGTCAGTCGACATATTCTAAAGCTTTGTTTTCTCATTAAGACTAACAAATTCGTTAAAATACAATGTGTTCAGCCTAGTTATGCATTTATTGGGTAATACTTAAATCATATTACATATGTACTAGCTTACAAATGGTGCAAATTGTGAAACACCACCAGCGACATTAATATATTACAGAGGAATAACTATTTTATGTCGCCGATACAGATAAATAGGTGTCATATGTCGCCGATACAGAAAAAAGTGTCATATGTCGCCGATGCAGAGAAATGTGTCATATGTCGCCGATACAGAGAAATAAGTGTCATGTGTCGCCGATACAGAGAAATAAGTGTCATATGTCGCCCATACAGAGAAATAAGTATTGTATGTCGCCGATACAGAGAAATAAGTATCGTATGTCTATGGTTACTGTCATATTATATTTTTCAAAATTTATATTTAGAAAGATCTTTTTTAACTTTCTGAATCATATTTGTACACTGTATTAAAAATATTCCTTTCAGAAAGTTCAGAAACTTCTCATATGACAGTACTCTTAAGTAAAGGTTAAATGTACCTAGTGGCCTTAAGTTACACAACAATTATATAAAACATATCACAATAAAATCGTACATGTATTTTGATCATATTATGCAACATTTACAAATATAAATAATAACACAACTCTATAAATGGCAAGAGATATTAATAAACCTTTGGTATATATAAAGTAACATTGTTAAAATACTGAGCAGTTTTCGTGTATAAATTCAAATTTAATTTTTTTTATACAAATACGTCATTGAGTAGAAATTCAAAACTTTAATCAGCATCATGTGCTTTATATTTGGAATTTTAAAAATACTGTAGTCAAACATAAGCACATGACAGCAGAACAGTCTTTCTCTAATGCTGTTTTATAAATACTTTGGCATGCTAGTATAAGGGATATACAAAAACTTAACAATGCATTAAAATGTCGGAGAATTGTTCATGATAAATGTCTTTTTGAATGTCTTATTAGTGCTAAATGGCAGTACAGATGGACAAAAAATAAACAAACCTTGACCAATCCCCATGGCTTTTTGGCCAAATAAAAGTAGATGGAATTGAATGGAGAAATTACTTTTAATACTCCCAATTGTCCCTTAATTTCTGCGACGGTGGAGGAAACCATACTGGACTGAGAAATTCAACAAAATCTGGCAATCAAACTGAAAAAGGATATGCATGAGTAGCATTCGAACCTTGTCGGTTAGATGCGTTGTGATTTGTTCGTGCGTTTTTGGCCACTCAGACACCGAGGCCATCTAGCGGGGAAAACTAAAAAGATCCAAGGGCACATAATTTGTTACTCACGCCAATCTGAAATGCAGCTAACTTGCACAAACGATATTAAAGTGTCAATCATTTTACGTTAGGAAAAAGGTTTCATACTATAATAAAATCTCGAGTAAATAAAATACAAAATTTGAATAGCTAACCAAATAGCCTGTGGAAGTATAGAAACAGACAATGCAAATAGGAGAAATCAATTCGATGGCAACTGAGTCAAATGTGTTTGAAAAATCGATAAACTTTTGTATAACACTAGGACTGTTCAATGCTTATCAATGATCTTGTAAAACAGAATGAATACAGTATAGTGTTACCAAAGTACATGTATTATATTGGCATGTATTAGTTGAATTTTTATAAAATAATACAATTGTCATGTGCAATTTTTTTTTAATTTTATGAAACGAAATATTCAAAAATAAGCACATGGGAAAACTTCATTTCAAAAATTTAAAAAAAAAATCGCATAGTTACAATCAAAAGTAGCACATGGCAATTAAAATAGATAAATTCAAAGGTGAAAAACAGCACACAGCAATTCTGTCTTGAGTGTGGCCGGGGGGGGTGTTGATATAAATTACAAAACTGCAGACATCTAAATAAACAATTACAAAACATTTCTAAAAAAAAAAAACCAAATAAATGGTTAAAAGATCAAGTATGATTTTGGAGTATTTTCGGCAATATTGTGATTTGATATGTTATAAAACAAGTGGAGGGGGGTACACACAAGCACTTCAAAATATTACATAGCTTAACACATGTATTAAGATAATATCAGCCGCTTTGATGATATTTAAAACATAAGAAGTTCTATGTTTAATTACAATTAAAAATTGCATTTACCAAAAAAATTCTATCATGACCAAATAGCTAAAAGACTGATATAAAATTCTAGTTAAGGCGAATGTGTTAATTATGTACGACCAAAATAAAGTATAATATACGTTGAAATATATATAAAGCGGCGTGGGCTTTATAAGCTGAAGTATCACGCCTGGTTAACGAATTAAAATTAAAAACCGATAAGTAACTCGAAGAAAGCATCAAAGACTGAACTATATAAAAAAAAAATAGGTTCAGTTAATCTACAAATTTTTACGAGGAAAAGTGGCCGACATAAGAAGTTCATAATAAGACCGAAATTACCCAAACAATATACGTGAACCTGAACCATTCTATACAAAATAAACTCTTAATAAATAAAGACAATACAAAACAAAACAAAAACAAAAACAAAAACAAGGGACTGTTGTAACACGGCCTTAAGGGATTTTAAATTAGACCTCTGGCATGCCTGAGACATTCAAGATGTCAAATGATTTGATGATATTAGGGATGTTTTGTCTACTAGAAATTAATATGAAATGTCTCAATTTAATTTGATTTCATAGTTATAATGAATATCACGATGATGAAACACAATACCAACTGTTTTAGAGTTATAATATACATTGTCTGAATGGTCGATAAAGATTTTACATGAAACGTAATTTAGACAGCATGACATGTTTTAAATGTCACTTTTCATTGTTCAAAATGATATGCAATCGCAATTTTCAAAAAAAAAAAAAAATAAAATAAAATAAAACTTTATGACGGACACGTTTCCCATTATTGAAAAAAATTGCGTACAAACGTTATCGGTTTTCACGTGGTTTACATCCCCTTTACATGATAATGATCAATAATGTAGGTTTAACTGTACCAGAGACCGAAAGTCATGTGGTTGTATATTGTAAACACCTGTTCAAGCCTTTCTCGGTAAACTGCAATACTAATGTCCTCTTACAAAACAATTCTTTGTGAACCATGCCCGCCGTGTGATCATTACATGGGCGTACAAAGGGATACAAAACAACGACCTAAAATGCTGGCAATGGCGTTATAATAGAAAACAAGATATCAATACTTGTGTCCTCTTACAAGGCAATTCTTCATAGGCCATGCCCATCGTGTGATCATGGGCGTACAACAGATTTAAAAAACAACGACTTAAAATGCTTGCAATGACGTTATAATGGGAAACATGATTTATGTACTTTACGTTTTAAAACAACAGGATTTCTTTTCGAATCATAATTTGTATAAAATTGAGCACATGAGGTCAAACCCGCACCATAATGAAGACGTTTATAAAGTTTGCGTAATAAATTATGATTATATTCGCCAAATTTGTGACCATGTCCTTCAAAGTTACCAGATTTAGTTGTCTGGTGAACGGCTAATATCGTGTTTGTTCCGTCTATAGTTGTATGACCTTGTTTTCTTGCGTTTAAAACTAACCAATTATCATATGCTCGCCTACCAATCACAACTTCCGGTATATCTTTCCAAGGATAATTTGGCAGCGTTATAAAGTAATCTTCTGCAAAAGTTGTAAAGATTTTTCCTCTAGATTTACTAATCTTATGTAAATTTTTCCACGTGGATGATTCTTCCTTTGTAACGTCCTTGACATTGGTTCTTCGGCCAATGATCATCATCGGTTTATTTTTTGGGACGGTTGTAGAATTGAGTATAGACAGTAATGTTAACACTAAAGAATCTGTAAACAATATATCACCATTACAATATGCATAAAATTTAGACTTAATTGTTTTCATGGCGTCCAGGTACATATACTTTAATATAGGTATACCACTTCCGCTTCTACTTACAGGAAGCACAGTCCATCCTTTACTGAGCGCGCGTTGTTTTAGGTCGGTTTCATTGGTAAATAATATTGGCTGTACAAACGGTTTTAATGAAAGCCAGTTGGATATTGTGTTGTTATGGCATGCATATTTCTCCTGTTTCGTCGGCCAAGTTGTAAATAATGTCACAAGTGGAATTGTTTCATTGTTCAAAATGGCGGCTTTTGCCGATTCATACAATGATGTGGTCGGATTGTTTGGTTGTACTGATATAATCTCACGTGTTAAAGAAGCACTTTTGTCTGTTAAGTTCCCGTATGATGCAAAATGTCTGCTTTTGTTCATCATTCCAATATCTTGTCTGATATCCATTACCCAGGATTCCATTTTATTCCTCCATTTGTGTAGATCTATGATTGTATCTTGGACCAAGTCTTTGACGGTAGACGGGTGTACACTGACAGCGGAATACAAATAAATGTAGACCATTGAACAAACTACAAACAACCCGCTGACCTTCATAGCAGACGAACATGTCCAGAATGATCTAGACGTACTCCCACTTGTACTCATTCTGATTCTAGTGACGGTGTCAAAATATTACCTAAAAATAGAAGAAATAAATAGGGTATTGTAAATCCAATGAATCCCATTACCGTTCAATATTGAATTTGGGATTTACATCTAAATTTCCCAAGATTTGAAATAGAATGTACTCTTTATTGCTTTATGATAACCATTTCGTTCTGAAATGTCATTTCTACAGAAACATCAGGCTCTAGTGCCTACGAAAATATTATTGTGCATGACCCACTCGTCAATTTTTAAAGTTGCTAACTGCTAGCTCTAAATCTCTTTTTCGTAAACTTTAGCTCCAGTCACTTAAAAAATCAGACGTTACTGTAGAGTTAACTAGTGATGGTAAATGCTATATAACTATAATGAATGAACATAAAATAGCTTCTTCTTTTTTACAAACAACTAGTAAGCGGTGATATCAAAAACATATAATTAGCATACTATCAAGCTTTCATCAAACACAACATATAAATTCGTAAAATAAACATAATAATTTTTGGCATTTCATAAAATTACAAGGGGATGAAAATTATTATGCCACGTTGAAATGTGCAACTTACGGATTAATCTATGTTTACATGTATCCTAAAACGGATAAATAATTCTTTATCTGCTTTTAAAATTTCAGTGTTTACAAGTTGCAAAGTACCTTTTTATTATAATTGTGGATCTCGACTTGGGCAAATACTTCATGCAAGATTAAGATTAGAATGTAGCTCTTTACAATGTCATTTATTTAATAGAAATTTAGCTAATAATCCATATTGTCGATGTGGACTTATTGAAAATGCAAAGCACTTTTTTTTATTTTGTAAGATCTACAGTCAAATACGTTTAAATAAGAACCATTTATTCACTTCCATACGTCTCAAGTATCAACAAATTATTTGCAACTTACATTTATTTATTAATTTACTCAATAATTAATTAAATCATTTGTACATTGCATTTATTTATTTATTTATTTATTTATTTACTCATTAATTAATTAATTTATTTATTTATCTTTTTAGATTATCCATTTATTAATTAAGAATGTTGTATATCTGAAATTGTTGTAACTTCATGTTTATTTATGTATTTTTCATGTTGTTTTCAGAGAGACTAGTTTATATAAGAGTCTTACTCTTGTTCTGGAATCCCTTATTTGTCTAATGTAAACTTGTTTTGTACAATTGCTTAATGAAATGAATACTGTTTAAACTAAAACGGGTAAACAAATTTAACGGTCAGGGATCGTAAATGCCTATGGTTGCAACTTAAGGCATTAAACTTTATAACAAAATGAAAATAAGGAGGTATCAGAAATTGCAAAAATAAATACCTTTAAGCACCTCAAAATAGATATTTCTATACAATCTTTGTTTAAACCAATTAAGGTTTAATAATAATTGCACAGGAAGTAAAGTAAACTAAGTAAAATCTAAACCGGAATAAAAACGACGGTAGTTACAAGGTAAATTTCTGCGTCTTGCTACAGCTACATTTCTTTTTTAGTGACAGATCTAATCAAAGCGACTGAAAATACCCAATAACAAAATAAAGTATTTATTTATTTATTTATTTATTTATTTATTTATTTTTGTATGTACGAGATATTGTAATGTGCAAAAATCAGGGTTTTTTTCTTGACATTTACTCTAAAGAAACATGAAAGTAAAAGATATCTGAATTATAACAACCAAAAAATAAATGTAATTGATTTAATGACTGATTAATACGGTTTTACGTCCCAGTCAAGAATAATTTACTTATATTGAGACGTCACTAGTTGTAGATGAAGTGGCAGAATTTTGGCCTTTGCAATGCGCTTAGGGCAATGTGCAAGGAGGGAACTTTAGCGTGCCACGCCCGCAGTGACAAGGGGCATCGGTTTTTAAGGTCTCCTTCAAAGGACCCCGTGACTTTCATTTCTAATTTCTAAATGCCGTTGCTTAGCAAAAGAACAGTCACTGCCATTTTTCAAGTCTTGGTCAGACCCTATGGAGGGTAAAAAGGGTCATAATTCTGTGTATGTAGGTAAGATGCTGATTCATCTAACTTTTTGTATGTTGATGCTATCAAGTATTATTAATTCGTCTATATCGCATCATGACAATTTCATTTGTCCATGTCTATAATTCTATGTGTCCAAATTGTATTCTAAATAATCTTACTGTTAACATTTATTAGTTCATTTCACGAACTCATATCGTTATTTGTTTATGTTCTTAAATACAAGTTTCAAGTCACTGTTGTATTCGTTCATGTCACCTACGGGTATCGTTATTTTTCGTGGTTGTAACTCGCATTCCAATTATGTTAACAAATGAATTAAGTGCTTCATTATGACAACAGAGGGCGCGTCGAACGCTACAATAAATTTTGCCGTGGAAAAATCCCCGATATTTATTGGTTAGTTTGACAGATCTGGAAGTATTCGAAAAGGCCGCATTTAGGCTAGTGCATCATTGTATGATTGTAAGTACAGTGTCATATTATAAATTTTTGAATTTTCTGAATGAAATATTCAAAAATTTATAATATGACAAGAAATATTCAAAAATTTATAATATGACAACTGCTACAGTTTCATGGAAAGTAATTTAATAGATGTACAAACCCATCTAAATTTCCAAAGTATGGCTTCGTGATTTTGTTTCGTTTATTAGTATTACAAACCAGTTGTCTGTGTAAACAACAACTTCACTGACTGGGGAAGCAGGGCTCGACATTAACGGTTGTCCGCTTGCCCGGGGCAAGTGAAACTGACGGTCGGGCAAGTATACTTCAGATTAAACTTGTCCGACGGGGCAAGTGAAAATATTAGCCTTAGATGATTAAAATTGTTGTATTTGACATAAAATTCTGAGAGATTTTTTCCGATTTTCGATGTTAAAGTGCACACCATACTTCTGTATATTTACTATGACTCTTAGAGTTTAAATTGGCAACCTGTCGTAAATAACTGTGACATGTATAAAACGAGATATTTGATTGGTTCATTCTATTTATATCACTCAATTTAATCCAATCAAAGCGCCAAATACATTTTTGTCTATTGTTGACAATAGAAACTGCAAACATGGCGGATTTAAAACAAATGTCAATGTTGACATTTTTTAAGAAATCGGAAAATGCCGATCCAAAGACTTCAAAAAAGGAGCAGGAGGTTGAAAAACGCAAACTTTCTCAAGATAAATATGAAAAGAAACGGGCAAGGTTATTTCTACCAAAATGGAAGGATGAATTTGACGGACTTGAAGATACAGAAAGTGGTATGGTGTGCACTTACTGTCAGAAATTTAAATGGATTAGCGACCCTTCATCCTCTTTTCTAAGTGGAAACACATCGTACAGAATTAACTCTATAAAAGCACATTTTAGCTCGCCAAAGCATACGGATTGTGTGAAAGCTGCATGTGTGCAGCGACGTGCCGAAGAGGGACAGGCAGCTTAGGACCAATGGATAGACTGATACAAAAAATTGGCGAAAAAAAACAAAACGATATTATCATACATGTTTAATACTGCTTATTTTGTAATGAAAGAGGAATTACCCTTTACCACATTCCCATCGCTCATAAATTTACAGATTAGAATGGTTCTGAATTAAAAAGATTGTTAAGTTATATTAATGATAAAGCCTGTGCTAGGTTTGCAACACATATTAGTGGTAACATTCGTGATGAAATAAAAGAAAAGATCAGAAATGCAGATGTTATCAGTGTGATGTTTGATGGTGCAACTGACTGTGCTGTTAGCGAGGTGGAGATTGTTTATTGCAGGATTTGTGAAGATGGTGAGGTAAAAAATTTCCTAATAGGACTAGAAGATCTGGAGCATGCTCATGCAGAAGGAACATTTAAAGCCATTGATAAATCAATGAAAAATTATGGGTGTGAGAATTGGAAGGAAAAAGTGGTAGCTATGGGTTTGTGATGGTGCAAAAGTAAATATTGGTGTGCATGATAGTGTGGCAACAAGAATGAAAGATGAGGGTAGAGATTATGTATTAGCTGTTCATTGTATTGCCCATAGATTAGAGTTGGGTGTATTGAGTGCAATAAAAAATAACAATTATTTGGCTACTGTTCAAGATATGCTTAATAAAATCCATAAACACTATCATTATTCCCCAAAGGCTCTTAGAGAGCTACGAGAAATAGCAGATACACTTGATGAGAGAATAATAAAGCCAACAAGACTACAGGTACAAGATAGGCCCCCCATATAAACAAGGCCATTAAGTCTCTGTGTTCTTCTTATTCGGTCATATTGGCTCATTTTGAGCATGTTTCTCAAGCCAGACCTGGGCAAACAACACCAGCTGTTGTAGGTAGAGCTACTTACATGGTTAACAAACTAAGAGACTGGCGCATCTTGCGCTTCATGTTTTTCATGCATGATCTCTTAGAAATAATTAGTATCCTTAGTCTTAAGTTTCAAAAGATGATGGTACTTCTATGGAGTTTCTTGATGGGCTAGAAACTGCAAATTTGTCACTTATTCAGCTTGGCCAACAACCCGGTGAACAGCTACAGGCTTTCATGGATTCTCTGACCACTGATGCTAATGGCAACTGTGTTTTTAAAAACACAGTTCTTACTCATTACAATGCAAATGCTGATTATTGTGAGCTACGAGCAATAACTGAACTTGTGGCTGAGAGAATTAATGGCAGGCTTGAGAGCAACACAGATCCTGTTAAGCCAATACTACAAGCTTGTCGTATCTTTGATATAAATGATTGGCCTCATGATAGGGTATCACTTGCACCTTATGGGAATACCGAAATAAGACAGCTGTCAGATCACTTCTCTGATGTATTACATGATATGGGTTGTGACCGTAATCAATTGCAAACTGAATGGACTGATGTAAAAGGTCACTTCAAAAATCAGATGAATGGTAATCAAAATCAGAATATTCCTAAGGTTAATAGTCTGTTCAGGTTCAGAAACAGGTTTACAAACATAAAATGTTTGATTAAGATTGTTCTCACACTCCCTGTCTCCAGTGCAATTTGTGAGAGAGGCTTTAGTTGTGTCAAACGCATAAAATCAGATTGGAGAGCCAGCTTAACTACCACAACTATGAATCACCTGCTTACTATTTCAATTGAAGGTCCTGATCTCAGTGCTTATAGTGCTGAACTAGCTCTCCACCGTTGGTGGACTGGTGGACGTTCAAAACGCCCTAGATTTGCTCCTGAGCATGGTGCAGATGATGATGATAATGATGATGATCTGTTAAATTTCTTAATTCAAAACCAGTGAATGAACTCAATTAGAATTAATGCAAATTTAATAAGTTCGTATAAGTTAGAATTAACAGATACCAGTCAAATTGGAGTTTTGTGGTGCAAGGTCAAAATCCTATAGTTGCTATTTAAATTTCTAGTCAAAATTTGTTTCTAGTCAAGAAATATGTCTGAGATTTTTCTGTTTCATTGTGATCAGATGTTTTCTCTATTTAGTTAATTCAAGTTGTTTTTTTGTTTTTCAAGTTTATTAGTTATTGTTTTGATTGAATAAAATCATTAATGTTTTCAATGAATCATAATGAATTTGTCATATATCTATAGCCACTCAAAATAAGCAGTATTTGAACATGTATAACAATATACTTTGTAGCTTGCCTCTTCTGCAAGGGATTCTTTCGTATATCTAGCCAGCAGATAACCTTTCTTTGCAATAACTAGAGAGGTCTAGTCACTCTGACTCACTGTGAAGGACATAGTATACTGCTTGCATTGAAGACTTCATTACTACTGACTAGATAAACATCTCTTTATAAAACTTAAGATAGTATTACTATCCATAAGCTTCTTAATCACACTGAATTAAAACTACAGTGAGGAAAGTCAAAAACAATAAGTTAACATCAATCATGAAGATTTTATTAACATTTTAATAAAACAAGATTGATTCAGTCTACTGTAAATGATTAAAACAGGATTAACTGGATTTTAAGACCTGAAATGAAAGAAAACAAAAAAGCAAAATTGTAGGGCAAGTAAAAAATTTAGGCGGGCAAGTGAATTTTAAGCTGCACTTGCCCGACGGGCAAGTAGATATAAAAGTTAATGTCGAGCCCTGGGAAGACATTTTACAATTTGGCAACAA